>MU392726.1:0-87784 GCA_022578505.1 Nemania abortiva | reverse complement strand
AATAATTAAATAAATAAATATTATATTAAAAAAAATTTATAAATATAAATTTTATTATAATTTAAAAATATTAATTTAATTAAATAATATTAAAAAATAAATTTATTAATAAAAATTTTAAAAATAATAAAAATTTTATTAATTTATATATTAATTTTTATAAAAATATAATATATTTTAAATTATTTTATTAATTTATATTATTTTTATTTTAATTAAAAAATATATTAAAAATAATTATATTTTTATTAAAAAAATTAAAATAATATAAATAATAAAATTATTATAATATTTATTTTATTAGTTAAATATTTAATATTAAATTTTTTTTATATAATAGTTTAACTTTTTAAATTTAAATTTTTTTTTTTAATTAGCTAGCTAAATTAGCTTAAAAAATTTTTTTTTTTTAAAAATTTAAAACTTATATTATTTTTATATTTTATAAAAAACTTTTAAAAATATTTAAATATAAAAATATTTAAGCCTTTAAAATACAGTTTGTATTAATAAGCACTAAGCCGTTTTAATATTCTGGTTTATATAGTGACCTACTTCTACTTGAGCTTATACTGACTAAATCAGGAACTATAGAAATGACCATAAAATGTTTTGCTATTCATGGCAAGTTATACATTAAACTTATCTCGCCTAGAGCACAACCTTTTGATTCGCTATCAATGTAATCAGTACCTACAATTTATACTACCTACTACATTGTTAGATCTTGGCATAACGCCGAATTGGGATTCCGATTTTAACGTGGCAAATTAATTACAAATCGCTTAGTCCGTATTCTGGTTGATTGGTTTGGGCCGATCCGGGTTCTGCACGCCTCAGCTTCCGGCGGACTGGTGCTAGGAACGGTACGAAGGAAATCAGGCGACCGGCAGTCCTGAAGCTGTTGCACAAGTATTTGGGGAAGGGCGGCTCGGGTCCTTGGTCAAGGTGGCTCACTGCCTGGTGAATATGTTCATTTTCCTTATAGCGCAAGCTACCGATTACAGGTTGGGCGAAAGAAAAAAATTAAAATTACAAATAAGTTATAGTATGAACCGTCAGGCTCCCATAGTAAATAAACTGAGCTAGACAAGCGTAGGACTCTTAGACCTCCTAGCTGACTGAACCTCATCATGATACAACTTTGCGATAATACCAAAATAGACTATAAGAAGCACCCAATAGCCGATCACAACTCCTACGAACGCCGCGAGCGCAACCAAAGAGAATACAGCAAAGCCGTAAGAGGCACGATGAAAGTTGCTATTATGTCCTAGCTGGTTAGCCATAAGAGCAACTTGCATGCCTGACAGCGCAACTGAGAATATGGCAAACACAGCCAAAATCCAGCCGAAGTTTTGCCTGAAGATGTCTCGATACCAAGCTGAAGTCCCCATGAAACCACGGAAGTGATTTCTGAGAGAGAAGACTGTGGGCATAAAGCGGTAGATCCGGTTAAGCCGCGTAAGTCGCAACTCGCCGTATTGGTATCGTCTAGCGACCTGATGTAGTGACTCCATATTGATGAAGCCGGTGAAACTATGCACAAATCCCGTCCACGTATTCCAGTCTAGATCGACGGGAATCAAGTTGTTATTCATCGCGATCCGGAAATCAGATTCCCAGCTAACCAGGCAGACGTAAGAGAGAAGGAGGCCACATGCTGACTTGTGTAGTTCGATGTCGGAGCATAAATGTTCCTTCCAGAAGCCGTAATTCAGCAAATATGCGCTCAGGGGCTTTATGAATATCTTGGGATCATTGGACTGTTTCCAGACCAGATGCTCACTAATGTCTTCAGTAATAACTATTTCGCGCCCTAGGAGGCGTTGCCGATGAAGAGGACGGGCAAATCGCGGTGCCTCGGCATAATGCAAATGCTGGTAGATATTGTCTAGACGAGTCGGCCTCAAATTCGCGTCGAGGTAAGCTTTCATTCCATTTTGGCCATCCTTAGGACGTAGTAAAGTGCCTCTATAAGCGATTATTGAGGGATGTGTAATCGCCAACGGGTTCTTAGCTGCGGTGTTTTCGAAGGGTGGCTCTAACACATTATCTACTTTCATCATCTTGGACAAAATGATTTCCCCTCTTTTTTCCGTTTCGACGCCTGTTGTCTTTAGACCAACACTGACAATCACCCCCAATGCACCTGGCCAATTATCAAGCCTTCCTGAGCTCGCTTCAAACATATTATCGTTCATTCATATCTATAAAAACAGTCTCTGAACTCACTAGTTGTCCCAATTCACATATTCGTCAAGCCAGTCTTGATCCTCCAACAGGTTTCCACGGCCCCCTGAAGTGATCCAAAAGGGTGGAGACGGTATCATACAGCTGTCCCCATGGTCGGAATCAAGGTCATGGTAGCGCCCCCCGCTTGGCAATTCATCAATATGTGAAGGATTCCCCATCTCGATCATGTTCACATCAACTTGGCTGTATGACATCTCATAAGCAGTGGGTAAGCCCTCATCCGCTTCGCCTGTCTCAAAAGCCAGAATGCTCTGGGATCCGAGGACTGCGCTTTCATGGAGTGGAGTGAACATATCAGAAGAAGACTCTGCCCGAGCTATTTGCCTGTTGTTGAACTCATTAGATATTCCAGCTCCATCCCGCTGCTTGTCTGTTTCAAATATGTCCCCTTGAGTACCACGCTCCTCGCCGCATCCGTCAAGGATGGCGCGGTGCCAACACCGATGGCAGGCCGCAACCCACTCACATAAGGAAGCATTGGGGAAGTAATCGTCATTCTCTTCATTCCATTCCCTATGGTCCCTTAGTAGCTGGGCTGCAGCATAATGAGTTGCTCGTTCGGCGAATTTAATCGCCCGGAAGTATTGCCTACGAAATGCGTCTTCGGTTTGCGTACCTGAGTACAGCAAATATTTGAGCATGTCAGATCTCCCATGCTCAGCGACCCCCTCGAGTGCAGTCTTTCCACGATGCTTCGCAGCTGGTGCGTTACAATCGGCACCTTCTTCAATCGGGAGTTTAGCAATCCTTAGGCGACCCTAAAGCGCGGCAAGCTGCAGGGCTACCCCCTTCTTAATATGGCCCGGAGGCATTAACGCCAACCCCTCGATTAAGCAATAGCTAGACAAGTCTGAGGTCGCCTCCGTCACAAATCGCCTGTAACAATTATACTTTATTTTTCAATATATACGAAAAAGCTTTTAACTATATACTTAGACATAAGAGGAACTCAGCTGATTTTAAGGTAGTGATTATCTCCGGTGGGGGCGGTCTCTTCCGCTTGAGACGACGGCGTATGCTGAGATGCTGCGCGAACTCCGTGTTCGACGAAGCGTCGCTAGCATTATGCCAAAGCATCTACTAGGATCTAATAAGGTCGCTCGCAGAACCGACTTCCGAGGTTGAATCTGAAACGAAACCCATGCTGGGTGGATGGTGCGAGACATGGAATCTCCTGAACACATCTTCGAACACATTTGCGGCTGCCGTATATACGCATTGCATAAGAACATCTATAGCGTGTATTTTTCAACGTAGTAACGTTGGGTCTTCTAAGTAATTCTCACCTTGGTATTATTTAGGAAGTCTTCAGCCGTAATTATTAATAGCTTTCTGTTATACTCTTTATCTAGTTCGGCAAGCTGGATTTCGAGATCTTAAAACCACCGGGACATAGGGTTTGAAAAACTTGACTGCGGTCATACTTCGCAGCTATGTCCCTCATAAAGCGGACATTATCCACACCGTAACTCGCTAACGGATCCTGGCTTCCATCGGCGTAGTTCAAATAGGTCCACTCAAGGATGCCCCCTTCAATCGTGGCAGCAAACTGCCGCACAGCATGCACCCAGTCCCGCACTCGCGTGTACGTCAGCTTCTCCAGATCCGCAGTGCGCACTTGGGCGACGGCAAGCCAAACCAATCCGTTCTGCTGCTGCCTCTCGATACCCGTCATATTGCCTCCAGCTGCGGCTGATACCTGGCCAAAAAGGCGAGGGAATGGCTGGAATAGGCATTGTGTTATGAAATCGCCATCCGGGATAAGTGCCTTAAATTCTTCCACCAGCTTCTCATGTAAATCGACAGCTCTAGCTACGATGCGGGCGTCATTCTTAAATGTCGCAGTAAACCAGGTATTACTATTTGACTGCGTGAGTAGAAGGCGTCCCCAACATTGCCGCAAAAACGCGGCAGGACAGCGACCGCAACTTACTAGTACCCCCTTGCCTGACTGAAGTCTTTAGCTAGCTGGGATATTGGAGTCTTTTTGCATGTGTTGGAAATCATTGGCATATCCAACCATTTCTTATATGAGGCCGCTTCTTCAACTCCAGCTGTCTGGATCAGGGCACCGGTGATAACCACGTCCTTAAAATCAGGCTAAGCGGATCAGGTTAGAGAAAGAAACAGAAAGCTCTGTGGCGGCCTTCAATTCGAACATACTAGATATATCATCTTCTGTCAGCGCCACCCCACTATAGCCACGACTTGGTGCCTTACCCATGTAGGTAAAGAAACATAGTAGATTGCTGTCTACGTCTACCCCGGTATCATCTACAAAACTCGTCAGTGCGCTGATAGCGTCTAGCACTACTTCCTTCGGGTGGATGGTCATTCCGGCCCACACAAGGCGCGCCGCTATCGTGCGCATTCTGAAGTTGGTGACAATACCGAAATTGCCGCCGCCTCCTTTCAAAGCGCGGAACAGGTCTGCATGGTCTCCCTCCGCGCCCGCATGCACTACAAGGCCGCTAGCAAGTACCAGTTCGAACTCAATGATATTGTCACATGCCAGCCCATGACGCCCCGTGAAGAAGGCCATGCCACCACCAAGGACTAACCCAGCAACACCGACATTGGCCTCCCGGCCGCCAGCAACGGTGAGTTCATGTGCCTCCAGCTCCGCATATACTCTCCCCCATTGGGTACCCGGCCCGATATCGACTACTTTCTCTCCTCTCTCTTTGTCATTGAGCACGCGCACCCAGTCCATCTGGCCTAGGTCGACTGTCACGCCGTCAGCGCCGATATTGTTCGCTCCAGCCCACGCCATGTGCCCTCCGCTACGCACTGCAAACGGTATATGGGCGGCGACAAGGCTTTGGACTACGGCAGCAACCTCAGACGACGATCTGGGCTGCACAATGCATGATGGCTGTAATGACTGGGCGCTGCGGGATGAATACGAGGATTGGCGCACCGCGTAATTGGTTTCGGAGGGCAAGAGGACCTGATCGGAAGAGAGACCAGCCGCATGGAGGCAGTCCACTTGGGGACAGGGCGACATAGCAAATGTCTAGATGGAGTCGGGTTTGCGGTAAGAAGGCGGGATATCGCCTTGCAGAGCTGTTAGCAGCTGGGTCATATGCGTTAAGTCGATCACATGAGCAGGGACTTTTCATATCAGGGAGATATCTACGGTACTTTCACACCCCCCTTTCCTCGTTTAAAGATGACTTGTCTCTAGCCGTTGACGATCCGAAACGATTACATTGCCGCTCTACACACAAGTTCAAGGCTAGGAATTCATCAATATTGTCAAGTGGGACTAGCTAGGATGCAATGTCATGCGCAATGTCACACGCAATGTCATATGCAAGGTCATATGCAAGGTCATATGCAATATATGCGAGGTCAGCTTACTTTTCTCGCCCCTTGCCATTTGTTGTATCCGCTCAGCCTCTGAATAGTCGTGCTTCTGATATAGAGGCGGGAATGTCACCTCTAATTGGCTCAAGATCATACGCCCCTGTCATACTACTATTAGGCAAGTATCGTTGACCCCCAAACTTAATGCCTTATATGCCGAAGCTACGATATAAGTTTCCCGAACTCGGAAGATCACACATAGCCAATACTAGCCTGGTCTTATTAGTTCCCAACTAACATTTAATGGGGTGTAAGGAGGGAGCCGGTACATAGGATTTCAGGAGCAAACAGAATAATGTCCTTTGGAATCCATAGACTATAATAAAGGAGTACAAAATGAGCAGGATCTTGCTAGCTGAAAAGCCCGGGACATTTGCTAGCCAAATTGAACTACTATACTGAGCCCCTCGTTAGTAAGCTATCGTCATACCTAAGCGAGAATTTCAGGACCGGGAAGGCCAATACCATGGTTCTCTTCTTGGGTTTGAATGTAACACAAACATGGTAACTGTAACGCTATAAAGAACCTTCTCCGCAGATTTATAAGCCTCCAGGAATTCGTGTATTTGTCATCATAAATTGTCGTATATCAATTGAGAGCATAACAATTGGAAGCGGGATTTTTCGTGCGTAGCTCGACTTACGCCTCGTACGTCCTACCTGATAACGCGTCATTCCCGATCACCTAGTGAACTTTCTCGACTTTAACCGCATTATCCATCATGGCACCCACCAATGTTTTGATCACGGGCGGAAATCGTGGCTTAGGTCAGGGGGTCGTGAAGCGCTTCCTCGCGTTGCCAGACCATGTACGCTCCCCTCATTCCACGCAAATGATACAGTAAACAGTGAAACGACGGCCGCGGCAAAAGAACAAAACTAAAGACAAAGGCAACAGATAGTGGTTGCAGCTGTGCGCAACCCGGCCCATCAGACGGCACAAGCGCTCTTGGAACTGCCCACCGGGTCAGGATCCAAGTTAATCGTAGTCAAGTATGATGCAGGTATCTGGCAAAGCGGCTTCGACGCCGTGAAAGAAGTTGAAAATCAGGGTGTAGACCATCTTGACATCGTTGTCGCTAACGCTGGTATCGCCAATTCGTATCCTTACGTGAAGGATGTCAGGCCCGAAGATATCCGCGAGCATGTCGAGGTCAATGTGCTAAGCGGGGTTGCGCTATACCAGGCCACGCGCGAGCTATTACAGAAGTCCGCAAACAAGCCCGTTTACGTTTTCATGGGTTCCGGGGCTGGAGCTTTAGGGTAAGTTCAAATGGGGTTACCTGTCTGGACTGCTCATATTGTAACATGAAATGTTTTGCTTATCCTGAATAACAGGCGCCAACCTGCCGTGCCAAGTGCCGTGTACGGAGCTTCCAAGTCTATGGTGAACTGGTATGGTGTTCGGATCAATGCTGAGGACGAGTGGCTGAACACCTTCGTCATCGATCCGGGTTGGGTCCAGACGGACATGGGGAATTCGGCCGCCCAAGGTTGGGGTATGGAGTCGGCGCCGGACGCAATAGACGAGTCTTGCGATGGCATCCTCAAAGTTCTGACCACAGGAACTAAGGAGAAATACGGCGGTAAAGTTGTTTTGTACAACGGCGAGGTTCAAGTTTGGTAATTGCATGCGCAAGAACCCCAACAGCAGATGGTCACAATCTATAAATTCGGCCTTCTACCAAATTCCATATCTATTCTATAGACCTTCACATGACGGGTATTGTTCCCCGGCTAAATTAGGCTTATATCGGAATTGGATTACTGCATTCTGGCTTGACTCCTCTTCTTACGAGAAAGGAGTGTATTTTGGATAGCATTGAGTTACATGCATTGCTTCAGGAGCATTTACGTCAACGGGAGCTGTCGACGCTTTTATCTCAAATCCATTTACTAAGTGCGTGATAGCGGCTACTGACTTCACTCAACGGCAGCGTGAAATGTGACTGGGGCCGCAATACTCTTTCTTACACGTTGAATAGGCGCATTTCGTAAGCAGCGGATGTGATCAAACCAGAGTCCGGTTTCAGCATGAGGCATAGAGGCTGCATCGGTTTTATGAATCTAGACGCGCTCATCTCCGACGACCAATAATTCATTAGATATGTAGACCCAGTAGTCTAGTCGTGCCTGAAGAGAGCCTAGGGGAGGCCTAAAGGCCGCTGGTACTCATTGAAAATATTCCAAATTCGCGTTATATGTTCCGAAGTCCGTATCTAGCGCATGCTACGGAGAAAGTGGGAAAGCAATACAATCTAGTAGCGTGAAATTCAATTAAGAACCTTGATTGATAATGAAGCCATTTGAGGAAGTATCATTATAGCTTTTATGCCTTGCACAGATGCCCATCCCTTCTGAGTGTATATGCATCGCCTCCGGCAGAGGGTGTACTCCACAGTACGTAGCCAGGGTCGTACCTTTTCTTAACCGCGACCAACCGATCGTAAGTATCGCCGTAGTAGTCCTCTTTCCAGTAAGGAAAGTCGAATGTTGCTTCGTTCATATAGCTGCCGCCCCTTGGCGTGATTTCGCGTAGCAATAGCTGCCAGTCGTTAGCGGTAGCGAGATCGGCAACCAGGCCTTCAGATGACTCAAGCGGGTCACCTATGATACCAAAATTAATGATGAAGAGGGAGTCACGCCAGGCTGGCAAGACGGCGTTATCACTAGGCTTATTGCCGACCCTAGCATGCGTTACGTTTTGGCCGATGATGTATACGAATGCGTTCTCCGTCGCCAAAATCTGCTTGTACACCTTAGTGAGCTGTGGCAGTCGTGCAGCATTAGCTACCAGACTACGCGGGATCATACGGCTTCCCATAGTGACGTTGCGACTATCATAGGTGTTTCCTTCGTAGTACTGATAATGTTGCAAAAATGTGTCGTGTATGACCGTCTCATTGCGCGTCACTGTAACCCCAAGGCGTTCAAGCTCCTCGTAGAATGGCACAAGGGCCGTCGTGATATCTTCCCCGCTCCCGTCCGGCAGGGTAACGTAATCGAGCGAGAAAATTCCCTTACTAAGCAATACAAGGGACTGGAAGCCCGGGATTGTGTCCAGCACGAGTAGGTGTCTTTCCCAGGCTTCTACTGCGGCCCAGTACTTACTAGAATCGTTTTCTGCAAACGAAAGACGCGATCCCGCTACTGGCCCGTCATCATACACCTTAAGTGTAACAGAAAGAACAACGGCGTAGTTACCGGGGCCACCACCGCTCAATGCCCAATAGAGGTCAGGATTCTCGACACGCGAAGCATTAAGGTGCCGTCCATCAGCTGTGATCACTTCGAATTCAAGTGTTTGGTCGGATCCGAGCCCGTATTTTGCCGAAAGTGGCCCGTGACCAGCTGACTGGATCCAGCCGCCCGCTGCTCCAACACTTTGACATGTCCCGGCCGTCGCCCGATAGCCAGCCGCAGCCGCAGCCACATACAATTCTTCTACCTGTATTCCGGCACTAATTCGAGCGGCAGGTCCCTTATAACTCTTACTCTTGTACTGAAAGAAGCTATAGTCCTTGAGATAGTGTGTCCAGAGAGCCAGCGAACCCTGGCCAGTCGATCGGCCCAGGACATCGTGTCCCGTATTTTTGATGATTAATCGAACATTGTGCTCCCGAGCAAAGTTGATACCCGCCCTTATCGCCTCAGGGCCCGTGACGTTGATGGCGTAATAGGCAAGCCCGCCGAGTGAGCAAGTAGCATTACGCTCAGTCATGTTGCTCGAGAGGGGCCCGTAGAATGGATTGCATTCAGTATTCTCGAAGTACGGAGATATGACATTGACAGGGTCCTCCAAACTGTATCAGGCAATCGATAGTATCAGTATCTGACTTTTAAAGCTTCTCGATATATTCTACTTACAACGGAGAGAATTCTTGCCAATTCTCCTGCACCTTGGCGCAAGTAGCGACGTTAGGTGAGGGCCCATAGCATGGTTGCCCAACGGGCGCACCCCGGAGTAACATACCCCCGACAGTGTTATTCAACTCAGCCCAAGCATCTGGGCTGGGCCACTTAGAATCTCCGGGAAGGTAGCGACATGTGGAAGGCTCAAGAGACTGCCTCGTTGATAGCGGCGGGACAGTCCCGCCCGGCGGCAAAGAAGCAGAAGCTATCAGCAACACATGAAGGGCGAAAAAGGTGATTCTTAGCATGATGAGCTAGTTAAGGAGGTCTGTAGTATACAGTAAAATTTGCTCCAGAGCTGCCGCCGTACTATCCAGCTATTTATGTCATTTCCTTTTGCACCTCCTAATAGTTTTCCAAATACATAGCCACGTCGTGTCCCTACAACGTAGCCACACCAACCAGGATTCTGTGATCCATATACGCCCTATTATTTAGTACGCACCCTAGGATACGACGTCGGATACGGACATGTTAGGGGCGACATTGGAGTCGAAAGGATCATAGCATCAAGCCCCCGCCGCTCTAGAATAGTGAAACGTCACAATTGAATGTGCCAATTTATTGTGGAGCCGCTCGGGGCTTTTCCCGAGTCCTGTTGTTGACTGAGAAGCGATCGAGCTGAGTGCGGCTGGCGTTGTAGCTATTTTAGTATATTGAGAAATTAGTCCGGCACTCCTGTAACTAAGCAACTCGACAAGAAACGTAAATAGAAATTACCGACCAAACCATATAGTCGTGCGTCAAACAAGCAAGCTAGGGAATTTATGTGAGGGACTTATGTCCTTGCTGGGGGGATATGCTTTGCGCCGGTTATGGTACACGGAAAGCAGTAAACGGCTGACGGATCCTTGAAAAATGCATCATATCCACTCGGGATTACTTCTCAGATGTCACTTTTCTCCATAGGCCCGAAATGGTGGTAGTAATCCATGCTAAGCACGGTTCGTTTTGTCCCGCCTTCCTAATGTGGCGAGTTGAAATTTGCAGCAGAGGCTCTATAATATACATATACAGCGGCTCGTACAAGGCCTTAGAGCTTTGTTTCAGATAGATTTGACGAATAGCATTACCATGACTGTAGAAGTGGCTTCAACTTTGTTGATAAGTTTTATTAAGTAGAAAGCTTTCATCATGGCGACGATGACACTCAATCCAGAAGCTGTTGTTAATGAACCAGGTGATGATTTAAAATCCGAATATTTACATATGAGGTAGAGTGATTACCGGTCGTTCCCGAGAAGAGCCTGGACCTATCCCGGGGCCTAGAATGTTAACTCAATCCAAATCAATCACAGAGTACAACCAGGGTTCCTCAAACTTCTAATATAAGAGTTAATAGTCGGCCACCTGGTCAAAGAATCCAAAAACCTCTTCGGGTGTGAGAGGTCATAGTGTAGCCATCCTAGCTGGATCCGCTCGGCACATGGATACACAACCAATTTTATTACCCAAGAGTAGTATAACGAAAACTGATGTACCATGTACATATGGTATACTCGTTGTAATACATCAGCATAAGTTTGATACTGTGAGACTGACTGGAATCGGTAACGTAGAGGCGGTAACTATACTCTCTAGTTGCCCATGCCTTTGTGTGTATATAGATCCGGAACTCCAGGGCCATCTCAAGCTTACCCTACGGGCATAGTCGAGAATCCTTAGCGCCATGGATGATTATTACAAATTCGGAGCTACCATCCCAAGTCCACCGTGGATGCGACTGAAACCCAACGGTGACTTAGCAGTTAACCTACTACCAACAAACTCATAAACACGGGCGATGCGATTGGCTGGATTTTCGAAGCGGTACTGGAGGCCATCAGAGAATGGGATTGTAACCGAAGGGGATTCTGCTTGTAAGAATATAAAGCAGGCATGGCTAATTCACTGTCCAAAAATGTGGACACAAGTGGGTTACACAACGAGGTTCCAACAAGTCTATCTAAAAGGCGGATGTAGCAGCGACGCACCTAATAACGCGACGCTAAAGATCCAGGTAGTACCGGCAACTGCTACCTAGGGTTTCTATAATGTAAAGGTGATGGTGTGAGGTAAAACAATAAGTGAATAATCAAATATGTAGGCTGCCTTGGCGCGCGTGAGCTAGTCTGTGTCTGGCGCGTGGTTTAAAGAAAAATAAGACAAGCGGCCACCATAATAGGTAGCAATGATGAGATTGTTTTGGATAATGTGAGATTCGCGTAGCGGAAGAACAGGGGGCCGCATGCAATTAATTCCAAAGATGAGTTCCGAGTCTAGAATGAGAGTGAATATTGCAGGATTTGTTCTTCATGCGTGATGCAGCTATATGACACTGATTGCAGGGTAGTATGGCCGAGGCCGCTTCGATCAAGTAGCACAGCAAGCGGCCTATTAGCCATGTGGCCGCATAGCGGAATAAGCTGGCGTGGCTGTTGATCCTTTATGCTAGGCTATTACGCCACACAAGTACTGGACTATCTATAAGGTCCTTCATTATCTAAAAGTTTTTGTTTTCTAACCTCAAAGACGATCTAGGGCCATGAGTATTCCTGACGAATTCCTGGAGCGCCGGCGTGCCCAGAACCGTATAGCGCAGCGGCGATTCCGTCAAAGTAAATGAGCCTATCCCAGTTGTTGTATGTTTCCTGCGGCTAACTGGCTTTTCCTTCTTTTGTCCAGAGAAAGGCAGTCTGCGTAAGGCTGCCGAGAGAGACATATATATTCAAAGCGAAAAGTCTTCCCTTGACAATGTGTTCGATGATAGTGAAGAGTTTTTGTTATCCTCTAATAATATGTCCCTGTCGCTTGAGGACATGCTTAGCACACCACTCTCTGGGGGGCATGCTGGCAGTGACAGCTTTGCTGATACGGGTGGCGGCTTTTCCGAGCTGTCCGAGCTGTCCGACCAAACCACGGTAGTGCACTGGCGCACTATGGACCCCGACGATTTGACCGGGTTCAATCCAGGCCGAAAGACATCCGGAGCCCACTTATCCAGAGTGGATGGTGCGGATGGCGCGGGACCAGCTAAGTCCCCTCTGGTTGATCAGTGGCATACTAGTCTTGGCTTGTCGCCGCCCAGCACCAACGGGACGGGCCGCTCATTCTCCACTGGAACAGATAGCGGTCAGCGAAGCAGTCCAGGGTGGCTTAGTGCGTTGCACATGGCAGCGCAGGGGGGTCACACTGGGATTATGCGAGTCTGTATGTCACTCCATCGATTTCCTTGTTTTCAGCCGTATGATATGGACCTGCCCAATTCATGTCTTCTTGGAGGATCGCGCATTGATTAATATTCACATTCCCCAGTGCTGCAACGGAATCCAGACTGCAACGAGCGTGACAGCGACGGGCTGACGCCTCTCATGTACGCTGCCGAATGCGGCCATGAGGAAATAGTCAGCCTGCTTCTGCAACATGGTGCGCGTCTGGGTGAAGTAGACGGCCACCGCCGATCGGCGCTGCATTGGGCCGTGCATGGTCGTCGGGAGGCTCTACTGCGCCTATTGCTCAAGCACATGGTTAATGATACCCTTTGCATCGATAGCCAGGATGACGCAGGCCGTACACCATTGCACACAGCTGTCGAGTTGGGGTTTGAGCCTGGTGTAACTGCACTATTGGAATCTGGAGCAAATCTACACTCCCGAGCAAGGAAGCCCTGAACTGATAGACAACAAAAACATGCTTCAATCAACCCAGCTAGATATATCTATATACATTATATGCGATTTGTGATGGCTGCAGCTGTCCACTCCTACTACTAGGCTAGGTTCAAAGATGGGTTTCAAGGTATGTAGTGTGCCCTCGTTATCGATCGTTATTGATTCGGGGTCCTAAGCTAGTTTGTTTTGATGATTTGTTAAAGGAGAACACGGAGCTCCAAAATAAATAGGGAATTCACCTTTCTGCTTCGACCACCTACTTACTCATTGGAGGTTCTCCTGCTCTAGTCCACCGGCTATACTAGTCTGGGCGAGAACCCCTAGGGCCTACATGATCCTCAGAGGTCCAGCTAGGATAGGTGGGTGGGCTCTTTCGTTTGGGCTTACATAGTGCCAATTGCTGTATACCCCCACGACCCATCTCCCTACAACAACACGCCTTCTTGGCTTAGCGAAGTAAGCCGCAGGATGGTGGGCGCCATTAGAGGCAGGCTGTTGCAACACTAACAAAACATTTTGCCGTATAGAGGTAAACTTGCGAAAGCATTGGAAAAGATTGGACGCGAATGGTTTATATTTAGTTGGTTTAGATCGTGTTGTTGAATACGACTGTGGCCGGTTTCCGTATGTTTCTATCCGTAAATGACTGCGGAATGCCGTGTCACATCTCGCGTCCCACCCACCTTCTGCAAAGTCATCAGCGGTAATGTCTCCAAGTACCTAATCGTGAATGAGGGATAATAGAAATGCAATCGCATTACTATGTATATCGCGAGTACCCAAGCAGCGACTGTCTCGACACTTAGACAAATCCAGATTCTACCCACTTTTGAAACCTCTCCTCTGGAAGTTACATTAAGATCACCTCAGCATGTTAACTTTGCCAGACATGCATCCTGATTGGCTGGAGGGTCCCCCGTTGATGAATTCAGGGTTCGCCGGGTACCGCCTTCGCGAGCTAGCCGGTATAATCCTCTTCGCCATTGCTACACTTCTAATTGTCCGGGGAGTGTATGCGGCAGTTTACCGGTGTATATCCTCCCATCATAGCTCATCCTAACTTTGAGAGACTATCACTGACCCAGCAGCTTCGCAGTGTTCTTATCACCCCTTTCGAACATTCCGGGGCCGAAGCTAGCCGGTGCGTCGAAGCCTAGCTAGTTGTCCAAGAATTGTTAATCTCTTACCTGACTCTTCATAGCCTTAACCCATTGGTACGAAGGCTATTACGAGGTCTGGCTGGGTGGGCGATACTTCAAGCGCATCGACGAATTGCACAAAGAATATGGCAAGAGTCTCATGTATCCGTACAAATGAGGGCATGTTGCAGTACTAATTCAAACTCGAGGCCCTATCGTACGCATCAATCCAATCGAGGTGCACTATAATGACCCCGAGTTTATTGACAACGTCCTACCTGGGCCAATGAGAAAGACAAACCGACATCCCAGCTTAGCAAAAAAGACAGGTACACCTAGCTCAATGGTTACCACGGTTGACCATGACATACACCGTCAACGGCGTAACCCAGTAGCTGCCTACTTCTCCACAGCCAGTATCAAGAAATTAGAACCCACAATGGGAGCCGCCGCGACCAAACTACTAGAGCGACTAGAACAGACTGCACAGGTGGGACCGTCTCCTTTACAGCTCCATCACCTCTTCAAGGCATATACAAGCGACGTCATCACGAAGTACGCCTTTGGAGACTGCTTTGACTTCATGAACCGCGACGATGCCGGGAAGCCCTACTTCGATGCCACTGATTTGTTCTTCGGTCTCAATCATTTCATGATTTTCTTCCCATGGTTTGCTGTGCTTGTTCAGAATACCCCGGGCTGGTTCGTCAAAGCTCTGATGCCTGCCCTAGCAGAGCTAGTCGATAAGAAGTCGGTACGTTGCAAGATACATAAATTTAGACGAAGCAGCGTACAAACAATATCACAGAGACGAGGAAGGCTAACGTGTACTGGGTGTGCAGTGGTGGGTTGATAGGGTTCGCGAAATTAGGAAATCGCCCAACCCAGCGAAGGTCAAGAATACCATATTCGACGGCATCCTCAATAGCACGCTTCCGCCGGCGGACAAGACGGACGCGCGGTTAGCAAGCGAGGCGCAGCTCGTCATCTTCGCCGGCGAGGGTACGACAGCATTTTCACTAACTGCAGCAGTGTACGAGCTACTAGCCAATCCGCTCGTGCTCGCTAGGCTTAAGGAGGAGCTTGCAACCGCTGTCCCAGACGCGAAGTCGATCCCTTCGTTCGCCCAGGTCGATAGCCTACCGTACCTAAACGCGGTTCTACAGGAGGTAATTCGGCTACATCCAGGTGTAATGAACCGACAGATGCGTGTCCCCGTCGATCAGCCCGTCGTGTACATGGACAAACTCGGTTCCGGCCGCGAGTATGTTGTGCCGCCGGGCTTTCTCGTCAGTATGAGCCCGTTATGCATGCACATGAACCCAGATGTGTTTCATGACCCTTACAAATTTGAACCCCAACGGTGGATAGACAATCCCAAATTGACTCGCGCTTTTTTGGGCTTCTCTAGAGGCACGAGGAGCTGTCTTGGGTAAGTCGTGACTGCATTTGCGATCCCTTTCTAGTCGATTTGCTAAGAAACATAACTAATTTCTCTGTCGTATTCCTTTTCTCTACATGGAAGACACACCCCTCTAACATGTTGCGCAAAAATATTAGTATGAACCTTGCCCGACGTGAAATGGCGGTCGTATTGGCCGCCCTCTTTCGTAAATATGACTTATACCGCGGTCAAGATGGCCCCACGCTCGAGCTCTATGATACAGAGCGGGCTAGGGACATTGACGCTAATCATGATATGATCATCCCCGCCCCAGCCAAGGGAAGTAAAGGGCTGCGTGTGAGGATTAGGCATTGATCAAAGGCAAAGAAGAGAGTGGGACGACTGGGATGGAGGATCCACGGACTAGCTAACGAGGGTTGTCCATGCCTTGATAAAAGCTTGCATCTACTTTGACGACGGCATTATGAATGATACCGTGTAGCGCCAGCCCAAACTATCACTAAAATGGAAAGCTTTTGTACCATTGTTGGTACAGTCAGCTGCCATTTCAATTTTAGCCCTCCCAGATACTTTAACATGCTTTTAGGCCTTGTTCAACTGTCCGACTGTCTATTTTGTTTCGGTGTTATATAAGCTTCTAAGTTCGTATTGGCATTAGTTATAGCGGCCGTTAATAACCATGTTCACTATTTGCGTACACAAGCCACATAGTATATTTCAGTGCGACGCACGTTGTAGTTAATTTTGAAAATAAGCACTAACCAATCAAACTGTTGCCAAGTTGGTCTAAACCAATAGGAAACCCGACCGCTTGTATAGAGTTTAAAGGGTTCACCGTTAGGATTACTCAAGCCACGCTTTCTAATAATATCGTCATTGTCACTAGTAATATAAGCCATTAGGCCTCTTCACATCTCCAGACCTCATAATCCAAGTACATTTGTCACAGAAGAAGATCACGTATCTCTTGCTTATATGGTATAGCTTAAGTTTCATACATGTATGTGGGTTCAACAGGCCTTTCCCCGAATTTAATTACCCTACACATTTATCGTAGCTCATAAAAGGTGCTATTAGCCGTCACGCTGTTAAATACATCAATCCTTCCATATTGCTGTCACAACTAGAACAAGTATGTTAATGTACTAGGGTGCATTGCTTTAAGTAAAGACTTGGAACTTTGTTAAGAAAGCTGCACCATACATAAGTGATGAAAGACCAAATAAATACGTGTTTGTTAAACAAGTTTGTAGTTGGAGGAGAGGATACAGCCACAATGCTACATTTACTCTTGGTGCTTCGATGCCATTTCCCATTTATCCCACCGTGCCCTTGAGAGCCGCCTGAAAAAAGTCATCCATAGTCTTAAGCAGCTCAAATGACCTATCGCCGGTTAAAATGGAAAGGTGCCCTTGGCCCTTGGCCAAATGCAGCCTCTTAGGTGTACGCAATCGGTCAAAGGCCTCCTGCTGCTCGTCCGGGCTGGAGATATCATCTAGCTCAGGTATGATCATCATGACTGGCATCTTCTCGATACTCTCCATGAGCGGCTTTGGGTTGAATAATGCGAGTTTATGGTAGGTCTGGAGTGTGATGCGATCACGGAATGAAGGGTGACCACGCTCTACGGCGGCACGCATTAGTTGATGCGCCTCGAGACCGCCGGGACCGCCAGCGCCTCCCATACCGATAGGGTTGTCACCGCGCGCATTAAACGGCTGAAGCGTGAATGGCTCGTTCCCTTGTAGCTGTGACTGCCGATCACGCATCAGCTGTGCAAAGGCTCTCTCGCGCCTATTTTTCCGCACGTAGCTCAGTAGTGGGCACACCATAATCAGCGCCTTTGGTCGCCGGTCTATTGCCGCAGTACATGCGCTGACAGCGGCACCAAAGGACATGCCCCAGAGAAGAATACGCCGGCTATCTACGCCGGGAAGGCTTGCTGCGTATGTGACGACATCTATCGCAGTTCCAAGATTGAGTGTGAGATGAAAGTGGATGAATGCTAGAGGATTCGGGGTACGGGAGAACGTGACTTACCAGAGATGTCCTCAGCCATCTGATAAGGGCTTGGTTGATTACGGGGCTCTCCCTCACTAGCTCCGACACTTCGAGCATCATATAGAAGCACATTGTAGCCGAGTGACTGGAAGTTTTCAGCAACTTCTGGCAGTGTCATCTCTTTGACGCAGTTAAACTACCATGTATTGGGTTACGTAAGTTTTCAGTGAGCAGAACTACGTGAAAAAAGGGTAAATAGGGGCCTCTCACACCATGTGTCATGATGATGGCCGGCGCCGGGCCTGCAACTGCGTAGTGCCATCCGTGGAGGGTGATGCCGTCTAAGGTTTTGCATTCTACCTGCTGGTATCGCTGAGCGGCCATCGTATGTCTGAACTGTGCACCATATCCCTTGCTCAAGTAGGAGCGATCATACAACTAAGGATGTGAATATCGAAGATCACTTGGGGGGCTAGTTAGAATAGGAACGACAATAAGCATTTAGGTTGCAATGATGTCAGATTATGTGCGGTAAGCCGCCCAATTCCTTACTTTGCAGGCGCATACTGATGATAGTTTGTGTAAGCAATTCGAACGACGGCATGGCAAATCATCCATGGCCACAGTAAGAGATGAGCAAGTATGACTGCAGATGTAAGGTAATATTTCCCTCGGAATCTATTGGCGGATCCGATTCTAAATGCGGAACGCGTCAATAGACAGGAAGATTATCTTGGATCTTTATCAGTTTATCAACGGGCTGGCAGCTATCGGTGTGGACTTAGGCATTCCACCTATGCATCACCAGTCAGTATCACCGTCACCAATCTAAGCAGGAACCTCACCAAAATGCAGCGGCAGCAAGAACCGGTTGCTATCGTAGGCTTCGCCTGTCGCCTTCCTGGGGTCAACAACTCGCCCGAGAGGCTTTGGGAGTTCCTTGAACGAGGCGGGGTAGCCTCAAATCAGGTGCCCAAATCACGTTTTAATTTTGAGAGCCATTACGATAGCTCCCACAAACCCGGCACAATGCGTCCACCTGGTGGAATGTTCCTCGAGAATATAGACTTGGCTGACTTTGACGCATCATTTTTCGAGATATCGGGCGCCGATGCCGTGGCCATGGACCCGAATCAGCGACAGATGCTGGAGGTGGTTTTCGAGGGACTCGAAAATTCAGGGCTCACCCTGGAGCGCCTGAGTGGAGCTCCAGTCGCGTGTTTCGTTGGTTCCTTTGCCACAGGTGTGTTTTGACTTTGCTTCGCGGTTGCTCGGTGAAAAGAGAGATGGAAATGGAGGGTAGACTTTCCCAGCTCTTGTGCTCATTAATTGATGATTATAGACTACGGCGACATGCAGAATCGTGACCCGCTAGACCGGGCGGCTAATCATGTAATTGGCATTGGCCGAGCTAGTATGGCCAACCGCCTTAGCTATTTCCTGAATATAAAGGGGCCTAGCGTCACCCTCGATACGGCGTGTTCGGGAAGTATGGTAGGTTTGCACTTGGCCGCACGTGCGCTGCATAATAACGAGGCCAATGCGGCCATCGTTGCTACTAGCAATATCTATCTCAACCCCGAGCACGTGCAGGACGTCGGTAGTCTGGGCCAAGCACACTCGCCTACCGGCCTCTGTCATACGTTTGACACGTCGGCCGACGGATACATAAAGTCTGAAGCTGTGAGCGCCATTATCCTGAAAAGGCTTGACGATGCCATCCGGGATGGAGATCCCATTCGGGCCGTCATTAGAGGAACGGCCTCGACTAGGTATGGTGTTGTTCAACTGCCCCCTTTCTTCTATCGCCCGGGACGTTGGCGTGTTTTTCTTTAGGCGATTGCGTGCCCATGCCGGAAAGGGTAAGGGATCCCGGAGGATGACGCGTAGGCGGCTTGGGACTAACCCACCCACACGTAATGATGGCATTCCCTCGCTTTATGCTTTGAGAGTCACCCCGTTACGTTTTCCCCTAATAGACCGCTAGCTAGTCGCTTGTTCATCACTAATAAACCTCGCCTTACTAGCAATGGACGAACAAACGGCCTCGCAAGTCCCAGCTCCGAAGCACAAGCTGCCGCAATTAGGCAAGCGTATACCAGTGCCGGCCTCTCCAACTTCAATAATACCGCCTACCTGGAGTGCCATGGTACAGGCACCCCGGCTGGAGACCCTACCGAGGTCAACGGGATCGGCTCAGTCTTTTCGCCATCACGTTCTCCTGACAAGCCATTGATAATCGGATCTGTAGGACTTCTCATCCCCGAATGACATGCTAGATTCCATGCGTAGATTGGTGGGCAATGCTAACTAACAACTTACCATTCCATAGATTAAGAGTAATCTAGGGCATTCGGAACCGGCCGCCGGCATTTCCGGTGTCATCAAGGCAGTGCTATGCTTAGAGAAGGGACTCATCCCGGGAACCCCAACATTCATCAACCCAAATCCTAAGAGTAAGTCACAACTGCTACCCTGCTACTTCTCTTCAACGCTTATACAGACGATATTCTAGTCAATTTCGTGCGGAATAAAGTGCGAGCATCGCGAACGGCCATCCCGTGGCCCGATGAGCAAGGTCAAATCCGAAGGGCCGGCGTCAATTCATTCGGTTACGGAGGTTCCAATGCCCATGTAATTGTCGAGCAAGTGCCTTCAGACCTGAGTGTCAACCACGTGTCTTCGTACATAGTCGAAAAAAATACGAACTTCGACGAAGAGTACGATATGGGCGATGACATAAAGCCATACATTCTGGTCTTATCGGCCAATGATGCAACGTCTTTACAGAAAAGTATTGAGACCATTTGCAAACATCTCATTAACCCGCGAGTCCGCGTAGATATTTCTGACCTCGCCTATACTCTATCGGAGCGACGTTCACGCTTTTGGCACCGCGCTTTCGCTATTGCACAGAGTGCTGAGCATATCGAGCCTATTGGCTTTGTGATCAGCAAGAAGAGTGTTAAGGCACCTCGCATTGGTTTTATTTTTACCGGCCAGGGTTCCCAATGGCCCCAAATGGGAAAAGCCTTAGTTCAGTACTTTCCTTCAGCCCGTGCTGTTTTCGAAGAACTTGATAATGTGTTACAAAGCCTACCGAATCCACCGCATTGGTCGATCGTTTCCGAGGTCACGGAATCCCGCACCACAGAGCACTTACAACACCCCGAATTCTCTCAACCGCTAGTCACAGCACTGCAACTCGCCATCCTAGATGTCTTGGAATCATGGGGAATAAAGGCGACCCGCGTGGTAGGTCACTCGTCTGGTGAGATAGCCGCTGCGTACGCAGCTGGATTTCTGAGTCGTGCCAACGCCATCAAAGCAGCCTTTTACCGAGGATTAGCAGCGGTAAAATGCCGGGATAATTCAATCGAATCTAAAGTTGGTATGCTTGCCGTCGGTCTGAGCGTTGAGGCGATCACTGAATTCTTGAATCCCTTTGCTGGGAGTGTGTGGATTGCATGTTATAATAGCGCGAGAAGCTTGACTATTTCCGGGAAGAAAGAGGCACTTGTGGCCTTAGCCGAGAACATCAAAGCTTCTGGTTATTTTGCCAGACTATTGCGTGGTAAGAATTAAATTCCCTACAGCCGTAGCTTTCCCCGTTCTGTGTTTAACATTCCCATTCTGTGACTAGGCTAACATTTCAGCAGTGAGTCTAACTCATCAGATTCAACAAAAGGCTGCTTAACCCATGGTTTCAATTTCAAGGAAGAATTCACTAATGAAGAGTCTTTTTCACTATCAGGTAGATTTGGCCTATCACTCGGAGCTCATGGGTTCGATCGGAGAAGAATACGAAAGACTCTTAGCCGATGGAAACTTCAGCTCAGCAGACAGGCTAGCTCAAGAAGTCGAAATGTTCTCATCGGTTACCGCATCACGCATGACTATCCCGACAGATGCTCTTTACTGGAAGAAAAACATGATCTCACCTGTGCGCTTTGACGAGGCCCTCACGGCCCTAGTTTCGGACTCTCAAAAGCCAGATATTTTGATCGAGATAGGTCCCTCTGGTGCGCTAGCGGGCCCAGTGTCACAAGTACTCAAGTCTGCGTCAGCTTCCGGAGATGTTACTTATCTTGCCTCGTGGTCTCGTGACGCCGATGCGGCAAGGTCGCTTTTCGGTGTAGCTGGCCACTTGTTCAATGTAGGAGTGCCGGTGGACTTAGTTCGAGTCAACGGAGGTTACGAGAACGTTCACGTCATCACTGACCTTCCTAACTACTCATGGAATCATTCAATTAAGTACTGGTTTGAGAGCGCGGCGAGTATTGACTGGCGCTTCAAACCGTACGTGACGCACGATCTAATAGGGAGCAAAGTTCTCGGCAGTCCTTGGCAGGCGCCTAGTTGGCGTAAGCGCTTGAACCTAGTTGATGTTCCTTGGCTGCGTGACCATGCTATGGGCCCCCAAGTATTGATGCCGGCTGCTGGTTACGTTGTTATGGCGGTGGAGGCCATGTACCAGAAGCATTGCTCGAATACTGAGCATGCCGTAAAATCACCAGGCGATTTCGCCTATCGATTTCGCAACGTTCGCTTCCATCGCGCTTTAGTTATTGAGGACAACAGACCGATTCCCGTTCTGTTATCGCTGACACCAGTCCCAGGCAGTATAAGCTGGAACGTGTTCCGTGTCTCTACAGAAGTAGACGGCTCAGTCCTCCATCATTGCAATGGCTTAGTGCGCGTGCAAGAGGCCGTTGACGAACCTCTCACCGCCTCCATGCTATCACCTCTCAAAAATCCTACTCCAGCCGAGCTATGGTATAAGGCCCTAGACGAAATTGGTATGAAGTTTGGATCGGCATTCCAAAAAATCATTAGCATCGAATCCGCTAGTGGGCAACGTAGCTGCCGGAGTCGTATATCATTAGCGCCGCCGAACTCGAAATGGGAACCTCAATCATACTACCCAATCCATCCAGCTGCTCTCGACGCCTGCTTCCAAAGCGCTAACCCAGCCCTTGTGGCAGGTGAGCGCAGTAAGGTTCAAGATGTTTTGGTTCCAGCTGTTCTAGACGATATTCTAATCAACAAGGTGCCGAAGGCTCTGCAGGAAGGTCTATCGATAGCTGAGTCGGTGTTTACAGAGCGCGGCCGCAAGGATCAGCCGAAAAGCTATTTTGCTAATATCAAGATATGTGACCCCGAAAGTGGTGTGCTATTTGTACGAGCGCGCGGCCTTCGTGTCACTAAGCTAGATGTGGACGCAAGACCCGACCCTCATACGTTCCATAGAGTTTCTTGGAGGCCTGATATTTCCTTGCTGACTCAAGATCAACTAGTCTACTTGGCGCCTGAAGATAAAGCGACAAATACCAAGCTCGACCTTGTAATCGATCTGGTGGCCCATAAAAAGCCGTTGCTAAAGGTTCTCGAGGTCAATCTAGACGGAAAGGATACGTCGAGCTTGTGGCTTCAAAAAACCGCTGACGCGGTAGCCAGAGCAGCATACTCTAGGTACGATTTCGTTTCAACGAACTCTAAATCTCTAGTGAGCGTGCAAACTCAATATGAATCACAAAGGAAGACATCGTTCTTTCTAGTCGACCCCAACAAGGATGCATTGGGCCTTCCTGATGAGGTGACCTACGACTTCGTCATTATTAAGACCTCAGAGACAACTGGAGTGATAGTAGAAGATGTTATAGGGAACTTGAAATCTCTGCTAGAACCCGAGGCGTTTACACTTATAATTACGCTCAACGACGGGAACGCGACAATAAGACAGAAAGATAATTTGACACCCCCTTTTGAGGATGAGATTCCAACGAGCTCATCACTTTCGGAGGGACCTAGCACTCCCTATGACGAATCTGATGAAAATCAAACGCCCGGTACGCTTGCCGGTTCCTCAAAATCGATGTTTAGGGTTCTCAAAACATCTCACGATATGAGTACTACCACTCATATCCGGAGCTGCTCGACCACACACTATTTCAAGAAGATCAGCAGCCTATTTGAATCCATTATTGAGGTGAACTCACCAGCTGAAGACGGAGCCGCAGCGATTCTATGCAAGCACATCGGGTGCAAAGAGGAAGAGCTTGAGCTGTCTTTAGACAGTGGCCCCCGCAAGCTCATCGTTCTGCGGCTCGACGCCACTACGCCCAAACTCGCGCCATCGCTCCAGGCTCTATTGCAGGCCTTAGGTTGGGCGGTTGTGCAGCGTAGTGTGCGCCTTCCCCAGTCTGACCATACCGCAGATACCACGGTATTAGTTCTGGACGAGCTGTCGAAACCGTTACTGACGCGTATCGACGGGTCGCAGTGGGATACGCTCAAGGCACTCGTCAGCTCCGGTACACCACTACTGTGGGTTACCAAGGGCTCGCAGCACGATCGCGTAACCGACCCGGATAGGGCACTTGTGCATGGTCTCTTCCGTGTAGCGCGGCGTGAGAATCCCGCCGCTAGACTAACGGTTCTCGACGTGCAGTCAGGCACGAGTCCGGCAACGGCATGGGCTATCAACCAGGTGCTAAGGCTCTTATATCGCGGCAGCAACATGGTTGAGACTGAATACGCTGAGCGCGACGGTATCTTACACGCGCAGAGGGTGATACCTGATCTAGTCCTCAATGCCTTCAAACGGGCCGAGACGGTAGGCAGTGAACCAATTGTTAAATCATTCCACGAAACGGATGTTCAGGTCCACATCCACGGCGATCGCGTTGGGACTTTGGATCTTAGTTGGTGCGAGGAAGAGCTGGTCGAGCCCGAGATGAAGCCCGACTTTATCGAGGTTGAAGCGAAGACAGTTGGTGTCAACTTCAAGGTTAGCAATTTCTGTCAATTCCTTTTCTCACTGTCACCACTCCTTGGTACCTTCTGAAGTACAATGAGACTAACCGAGCGCTTACAAAACCTACAACATAGGACGTGGCCACGATAATGGGTATCGTCCCGGAAAACGAATTCACAATCGGGTGCGAATGCGCCGGTCTCGTTAGGCGCGTAGGATCGAATGTGACGAAATTCCGGATCGGTGACCGTGTGGCCGTCATGAGTAAGGGTACTTATGCAAACCGTATTCGTGTTCCTGCTGGCCGCGCACACGTCATTCCGTCCTGGATGAGCTTTGAAGATGCAGCAACGATCCCTTTGGTATACATGACCTCTCTCTATTCATTATTCCACCTAGGGGGTCTAAAAAAAGGCCAGGTAAGAGGAGCCCGCACCCTCGATAATTACCGTACCATCGCTGACAGCTCAATAGTCAGTATTAATCCATTCCGCAGCTGGGGGCGTTGGTCTTGCCGCAATCCAACTCGCCCAATATAAAAAGGCGGAGGTCAGTCAAATAATGATTATTTATGCGCGACCAATGGAGCGGCTACACTAACACATAGGAAAATATAGATTTTTGTTACAGTCGGTACCGATGAAAAGCGCGAATTTCTTACTAACACCTTTGGCATCCCCCCAAGCCATATCTTTTCGTCTCGTACTACCAGATTCGCAGAACAGATTATGCAGGTCACGAATGGTCGTGGGATCGATATTATCCTCAACTCCTTGATTGGGGAGCTACTTGACGCGTCGTGGAGAATATGTGCTGATGGCGGTACTATGGTAGAAATTGGCAAAAGAGATATCGTTGATCGCAACTCGTTGTCTATGGAGCCGTTCGATAGAAACTGTTCATTCCGTGCTGTGGATCTTTCCTATACCAAGCACTTCACTAGCGATGCGTCAGCTAGGTTAGTCTGGTTTCTTGTAATGCGATCCAGCTGCTAACAGTTTAGGCTACTTGACGAGGTATTCGACCTAGTTGGGGGCGGCCACGTGAAGCCCATCCATCCAATCACTACCTATGGTTTCGATGAGGTACCATCTGCCCTAGCCACCATCCGACGCGGGCAGCACATAGGCAAAATCGTGATTACCAACGGGGATCAGCTGGATGTACAACTACCTATCAGACCCGCGTTGCCCAGTATCCAGCTTGATTCTCATGTTACATATCTTATTGTTGGAGGTCTCAAGGGCCTTTGCGGTAGTTTGACTATCCATATGGCATACCACGGAGCCCGTCATATTATCGCATGTAGCAGAAGCGGTCTCGGTGATGAAGTGTCGGCCGCTATTGTAGATAGCTGTGGTGCCCTCGGTTGTAAAATCACAGAGGCCCGCGGTGATGTGTCGGACGGAGAGTTCGTGCAACACATGTTCAAGTCGGCGCATCCCAGAATCGCGGGCTTAATTCAGGGAGCTATGGTTTTGAGAGTACGTAACTGAGCGCGCACCCAATCCTCATCACCGCTAACGTAGAATACAGGACAGGCCATACGAGACTATGACCGTAGAGGAGTACCACGCAGCCATCAAAGCAAAGGTTCAGGGGACATGGAATCTTCATCATGCTTCACAGAAAGTCGGAGCACAGAAGCAGCCGCTCGACTTTTTCACCATGCTCTCAAGTGTATCTGGTGTTATAGGGAACAAGGGGCAAGCCAATTACGCAGCAGGAAACACATTTCTAGACGCGTTTGCTAGCTACCGCAAGTCCCTGGGGCTTGCGGCGAATACTGTGGACCTAGGTGCCATCCACGACGTCGGGTACGTGGCGGGCAGTAGTCTTGAGTCTCGATTCGATAGCCGACAGTGGACCCCTATTAACGAGGGTATGCTGCGTCGTATTCTCACATATTCAATCTTGCAGCAAAACTGGCAACATTCCATCAATCATGACAGCAGCGCCCAGCTGATCACGGGTATAGCCTACCCGCTGCATGCCTCATCTTCCGACCTAGACGATGAGCCACGCTTCGGTTACCTCTTTAGTGGTAGCAACGATGACGGTGACGTAGCACACGGCGGTGGCAAAGACCCGACGGATCAAGATGCCCGGGCGTTTCGGATGATGGTGCAGCATTCGATAGAAGGCGGGGCGACGGACGAGGCCTCGCTGACTAAAACGGCAGCGGCCCTACTGTCAACCCAGATCACCAAGCTACTACACCTCGAGACCGAGGTTGAGGCAGGGAAGCCGCTAGCAGCCTATGGCCTCGACTCGCTTTCGGCGGTTGAGATGCGCGGCTGGGTCCGCAACAAGCTAGGTGCTGAGCTTAGCACCTTAGACATCATGAACACAGGCTCCATCTTCTCCCTATGTGAGAAAATAGTCGTAAAGCTTCTTACGCGGCCAGTGTGATCGCATGGTCTATATTTAGGGTACAATAGTACACATTTACTACGCAACGGCAAGGGGTAAGCGATTAGACCACCGCGGGTTCGACGCATATTGGGTTTTACTTTGTCACCTTACTTGTCTACTACCCACGAAGAGAGATTATTTTATGGCGGTCAGAGGTTTAACTTACCTACCGTCCCCGGACTTAGGTAGCGCGAATTAAGGTATCTACATGTGTACTGTTGGTATGCAATAGCACGCAAGCTAATATAATGAATGTAACCAAGCTTACGAAAAAAAAAAGAACTTAGCAGGAGTGAGCCACCCTCAGTTTGTCCGATTACTCTAACCTACGGGCAGAAGGTTGGAAGGGAGGATTGCGTTTAGCTTGTGCTTTTTTGATCCCGATTTTGATATTTTTTTATGTGTAGTTCGGGCAGTTATTCGCGTCCTCCGATTACGCTGTAATACTAGCCTAGCTAAGCCTTGGGTAATGATGTGCTTGGCTCTCAGATTTGCCTATCGCAATGCTTAAGCGAAGCCGCGTAAGTTTCCGAGGTCAATAGGTGGTCAAGAGTCCTCGGGGAAGTTGCTATAGTTGTGAAAGATGTTACCGGATTTAGGAACAGTAACTTAGTTTGCAGTTACTGAAACGGCTCGTGCTTCTCAGCGCGTACCGCACACCTTCGTACATAAGCACTTCCGGAGATTTCAGGTGTACAGGGGTAAGACAGGACTTGACTCTTGGTGGAGGAGGCTCTCTAGGTTAACTGGACTGGCTAACTAAAAGGAAAGAAACTGAATCTAGGGGCTAGTTGATTATATAGGAAAAATTCAAATGCAATATGTCTTAGCTAATCAGTGGGAGGGAGCCCCATGGCTCCGTGTCACCTGCACCGTCTCATTACTTATTCGGTCTTAATCTGACCGGTTTACTTCAGAGCTCCACGCAAATGCACAAGATCTAGTTGAGAAGCGGAGATTACGCTATTGCCTCAGTAACCAAAACCCCCCAATGAGTTGAATTGCAACCTTTCTACATCCACCAAACTTCCTGATGTACCGCAGCTACAACGAACTAATAAGGTATGTTGGTGATTTCTCATATGTATGTGTTACTACTAAGATTAGTTAGCAACAGGTCTTAACGGCCATGCTGCGGTCTCTACTCACTTAGTATAAGAGACACTTTCACTTACCTCACAGCGAGAGACGTAGTATCCCATATTACCCCGATGTGTTTCGATTGTAAGCCCTCTTCATACCACTACATTCACCATGGCTGAGAACCACACTCGACACTACAGTGACTCGCCTCATAAGCTGCTACTAAAAGTCTCGGTCAGACATAACAAGATGGACGGCGCCTCAGACGCGGCTATTACGAAATGCCTTCTTGAGGAATATATTACACGATCTATGACGATGTTTAATATATCCAACATGGCACAGCTCTCTACGGTATAGCCTCAATCCCACTGCTTACAGTAGCTCCAGAACAGCTTTACTGACGCGCCCTGATATAGTCCCACACGCCAAGGGTGTCCCAGGAACATTTCGTCGAGGAGCTGGAAGAGATAAGGAATAGCAGCCGGAAGAGGGTGGAATTCGGCGCAGTAGCCTGTTACTGTGTGCACGATGTCGAAGACCTGAGGAACGCGCTGTTCAGTTCAAATTGGCAAGAGGAGATTGCGGGGTCCGATGAAGGTTGGGTCAACATGGAATCTCCAGTCGTGTCCACCGGACTCAAATCCATATATTTGGTACAGAACCGGAAGGTTGTGAGTAAAGTTCGGCTTCCAGAGTACATAGGCACTCCTATGTACCTTAACATGTAGTCGCGCGATGACACTGTGTGGCTAGCTGGCTGTCTTTACCCCTGTCTCATGCTTATTATATAATCGGTACTTAAGTAAGTACAAACCATTTCCGCGGCAGCCCTCTACGTGTCTCCTTGTTTTTCTTCTTCGTACTGTCACCAACTTTGCTGTTCTTTCCATCAGCTATCTTCCCATGCTGCCTTAGAGTGACACAGACGCCAGCTATCCAGACGTCTTCTTCCGCACGGATCAAATTTCCCACGTAGCTCAAGATGGGTGCAGGTCTTATGATACTACGAATAGCCTCTACTGCCTGTGTGACGTCACACGTATACGGGAGCAGAAGACTTATATCTGCGCCCGTTCGGTAACTTCCAGCCAGACTTACGAGCCAAGGCCAATCTCATTATTCCAGCGTACAAGGATCGCTGGTTTGTGGCTGTTATCTTTATCTTCTATCCTCTGGCCATTTGCACTGCTATCGCGAATCTCCTCGTCGAGGTCCCCTCCTGGCTGTGCTTTTTCGCGGGGTTCATCGCCGCTACAACAAGGTAGTAGTTATCACATCGATGGTGAAGGTAGAAAGGCCAGTTCTGTCTTCCTACGGCCATTCTTCTAAGGTTTCTTGAGTCACTGGGAACCTGCGTACTACTGTTGATGGCATCGTCAAGCGCCCGAGTTCAATGGTGCTCGCAGTGTCCCTTCCAAAACCATCTTCCTCGTCAGCATCTCCGCCAGTAAAGAGGGATGGAAAGAACACATTTGAGGGCACCAGGCCGGGGCTATAATCACTGAAAATTGATGATGAATGCGGTGGATGGAGGTGCTGAGAGGTTTGGGCGTCTTACGCCTTGGTTGGAGTGTCTAGATTCCAAACTTTGCCGTTGACGTCGACCCGAGACCGGACGCATACCCTTCCGTCGTTGGGTTACATTTCCAATGTTGAACCAGTAAACCACTACTAGGGACACGCGCGATGGAATCCCTTGTGACTATATGCGCAGTTCATCCCAACATTGGATGCAAAGGGGTGATTGATTTCCATCAAGGCTAGCTATGATGAAGCTAGGTTTGTAGCATACTCTAAGCTCCCTGCACATATCTCAAGGCTAGCTCAAAAGCTGGCAAGCACCAGGCGAGCGAGGGGTCACGACAAGAATGCAGAGCCGTCTAGCAAAGGACTGATCATGTTACCACGTAGGCGGTTGGAGGTCGGACCGAGCACAAGACGTCCATTCCTATAGTTATAATAGCTACCTACATAGCCAGATACTAGATACGCTCTCTAATAATTAGGTACATCAAACCTATCTATCTATACATGTATGTCGTATATCATCCATGCCTACCTAAGTACATACTACGTAGTATATTAGTACCTACCCACATAGGTCAGTATTATTAACTAAATAAGAACTACTTTTCCAAGCCCTCTATTAGTAAGCCCTTGTCATAGTACCCATGTATAGTTCCAAACTTCAATCAAGCAGTAACATAACAAGTTCACTATTACGGGTATTTCCACATTGGCAATTTCACTTTTGACACACAAAATAGTCCCATAATACAGGGTCCTCAATTTAATATGCCAAGAATCCTTAAACACATGCCGCAACGCTAGGTACGTTCTGGCAGGACGCGTATTTCTTGCCACCAGTAACGGTGACGCCAGACCAAGTCCAGCCGGTACAAGCACCGCTACCACAGACAATGACGACGTTATAGCCGCTACTCTCTACGCCGCTAGAACCGGTGATGCTCTTAACTGTGAGACCGGTAATGGGGACACCGCTAGTTGGGTCTCCATGCAGGTCGCCCCCGTCATAGTTTTGCTCGATGAGGATACCGTATCTATTAGGAACACAAGGTTAGCTTACACGACGGGATCCTGCCTTTATCCCATAAAAGGTATAAACCAATAGCCTAAGGGATGATTTTTTACGTACCCTGAAATATCGGATAGAGTAATGCCACTGTAGGTAACCCCTGAGATAGTACCGGTGGCACCCTCAACAGCTTTAATGCGAATACCTGCAGTTTACAAATTTAGCAACGGCGCCCCCATCATTTAGTGAACATCAATAGGGTGCAGAGCGGAGGAAGGGGTGCCATACCATTCACTGACTTTGTTACAGTGGAAGACTCGAAAACTACGTTCTCGACAGTGTTGTCAGAACGACCTCCGACCGAACCAATAGACAAGCCGTGACCTCCAGAGCAAAGGCCTCCAGAAAACGTAATATCCTACGACACCATGTTAGCCCAATTTCGTACCCTCCCATAATGAAGCCTACTTACCGTTCCGGAGTTGACGGCAACACAATCGTCCTGATTATACACCTTAGCTCCGGTAATGGTCACGCTAGAGCTAGAGCCAATATCGAAGCCGTCCGTGTTGTGCCCACCAGCCGAGTCACCGGCAGAGTTATCAATGACCATGTTCGTCACAGTCAGACCTTCGCAGCCGTTAATACTGACAGCCTGGACGGGCGTGTCCTTGATGTTCAAGTTGGTGATGGAGGAGGAGCCGGTCAGGTCGTGGGCATAGAAGAACTTAGGCTTCGTCTTGCCGCCATTGCTGCCCTCGCCATCCCACCAACGCGAACCGTCGCCGTCGAGCACAGAGCCACTTGCTCCCGAGATGGCGATGTCCTTTCCTTTGATTTGAAGTAGAGGGCCGGACCATTCCTCATAGCCCCAGGTTGTCGTTCCCTCAAAGATGACCTATATACGAATTCAAACGGTTAGGTTTATGCCACTACTATATTGGCTTGGGATTACGTGGCGTAGTCTCATCTTACATGGGTGCCATCTTCAAGATCGGAGAGATCCAAGGTAGTGCCCGATGGTACGGCAACATTAGATAAGACTATAGTCGCACATGATGCCTGGGACTTGCTGGCGGAAGAAGCGCCATTAGACCCGGAGAAAGTGCAGCTTGCACGCTTCTGGAGGGCATTATCCAGAGAGGGCGCGGGTGTGACGGCGGGCGCGGCAACCAGGGGGTCGGCAAGGGGACTCGAAAGAGTACCACTGGCCCCGAGGGCAATAAGGAGGAGCGCGGAAGATGTGGTGATCATATTGCCGAATCTGGGAGAAGGAAAGCTGATGGTTGGCTTCCGGTGAGAAGACAAGCTTTACTTGCATCTACTTGGCATCTTGGCTGGACGGTCGTCCCTCTTATACAAAACGACATCATCTACACCTTCATAGTCCCTCTTGGATTGCGAGGCCTTGTTTCGACTAGTAAGCCAAGCTCACGTAGATCCTGAGCTCCGTTGACTCCGTACCTAGTTGAGCGGAAAGTGCCGAGAAACTCCTCCAATCGAACGAACGATGATCGGTGACCGGGGAGCTGGTCGCCTTATGCGCGGGCCTTCCCTTGCGGATCATCTCCCTTTTATCTCGAAACATCGCTAACGATATCTACACGCGGATATAGTATGCTTCCTCCACTTATATCATAATACATCAGTTATCATATGGACTTAAAGAAGTTTAAATCATCTACTCTCTTCCCGCTTATATTTCTGTCAGTCTTCTTCTCATCTCAAAACAACTGAATAGTTCAGCACGCTTTTCCACAGATCGGCCCTTCATTATTACTTGAAACAGTAGTAGTCCTGCCGACAACCATGTTCCCAGCCAGGTCCAAATCTGACCTAAAATCATCCACCAATGAGGCTCGTAACCAGGTTGGTGGGCCAGGATCTGTCTCAAATACGGCAATGCCCCCACAACGCCATATACACGAGGACCGTCGAACTGCGCTTTGACGACGTCTGACAACGTCGGGCGAGTTGCAATAGTTGTGCCTAACTCATTTTTTACCCCCTTTTCTGTGCAGCAAATCGGCGGAAAAAATATACAAGACCGGACCAGTCTCGTCGAGTGTAGTATACTCTGTTGATGGTTCATTGTCGCGCTTCATGGCATAGTCTTACGTAATGCCAACTCGGATTTAACGCGCTACTAGTATGCCATTAGAGCAATCCTCAGGGGTTCGAAACCCCTTTTCGTCATTTTCAAGTTGATTTTTTCTCCCCGGTTTTCAATCATCAATTCTTTGATTACAACGGAAACAATAAGCTTAATGATCTAGGCTATGTGTGACACGATAATTCTCGTGGCCGACGTAGTAGAACCGTCTGCCACCCAACGAGACAAGTTGTGACACAGGTATTAAGATAATTTTAAAACAGACAGGTCAAGTGCAACACCGAGACGGGAAGAATACAAGACAGGAAAATATACGCGACTCAACAAGAGCAATATTTTCCGGCGTAAAAAACCTGTGGCCGAGATCATATGTTACAAAGTTATAAAGAGGCTTTTATTAGGTTTCGTCGTCTAGAGGCAATTCCTGCCGAGAAATGGGTATCGACCCGCGCGACCACAAGGCGCGTCAGCTACCTGACCTATAGCAGAAGAAAGCAAACAACAATGCACCGCCATACAATGCGGGATACATGTATCGCCACAATCCAGTGAGCGATTAACGAAGAAATCTAGTCACTTTTCCTCTCCGCAACATGATGTCCCGAAACACCACAGTCCGCCTTCAAAGCGACCATATAAGGATCCATCACCACGAATCAAACTTCCGGACTCTGCAAACCCAGCTCTCTCAGCGCCCAGCAGACAGAGATTGAGAGATGACCTTCTCAGCATCACCAGTCGAGTCCACAGCGGTCGAGGTAGTCGCGCTCCTATCGCGCCCGGGGCCCGCGACCTTGACGTCGCCCGTCTCGATATCGCGGGCGAGCTGGTCGAGCCTGCTGGTCTTCTTATGGGTGCGCCAAGCGGGGCGGCCCGAGTCGAAGACGTCATCCATCTCCTCGAGCGTGTAACCCTTCGTCTCGGGCGCCATGAGGGTCATGTGGATGCACGCGGCGCCGTTGAACGCGGCGAAGATCATGTACATCTTCCAGTTGATGGACCACAGCAGCGGCGGCACCGCGAAGGCGAGGATCATGTTCCAGAACCAGTTCGCCGCCGTCGACAGCGAGACGGCCTTGGCGCGCACCTTGCTCGGGAAGATCTCGGCCGGGTAGGTCCAGGATGTCGGGCCCCAGGTCGTGGCGAATGTTGCGACGAAGAGGTACGAGGCGGCGACGATGCCCTTTGATACTGATGGTTGGTCTTTCACGATCCATGTGATGTCTTTGCTGCCTGTGCCATCGTTTGGCTGGCCATATGCGGCTTGGAGACCACCTATTTAAAGTTCGTTAGTATTCTAGGCAGCGTATGGGCCGGGGTGTAGCGTCTAGATGTATCAACTCACCAGAGGTAAACAAGAATACCATCATGAAGAATGAACCAAAGATCAAAGCTGGCCGACGACCAATCTTATCGAGATATAGAATAGCCGGCAAGGTAAGTACAACATTGATGACGTATTGAATCGCGGCAGTTGTAAGTGGTGAGGCGATCTGGGCTCCCTCCATGATATAAACAATGTAGTACATCATAATGTTCATCCCCGAAAGCTGTATTTAAAAAGATCTAGTTAGCAAACGCAATCCGGCTCATGGCATTGCCTATCACCGATATGTTCGTGGAACCAACTTACCTGTGACCACATCTGAATGCTCATGCCCAAGATGACACGTCGGAAGATACGCGGCTGGACCAGGGCCTTGAAGCTCGAAGTAGCCTCTTCTCTCTCGAAGCGAAGCGCATCTTCAATCTCCTTGAACTCAGCGAGAACCTTCGGGTGATTGACGTCGCCATTACCATGGAGTAAAGCCAAGGTATGAATCGCCTCGTCCCAGCGGTCCTTTGACGCCAGCCAACGAGGGCTGTAGGGGAAGAAGAACAGGCCAACGAAGAGAATAGCAGCAGGAACGATCTGGACGCCCCAGGGGATACGGAACGCCGCGGTTGGCTGGTTGGGGTCATCTGGCCCGCCTCCGACCTGTGCCGCGCCGTATTGGATGAAGTATTGAATCAGGATGCCCCAGGTGATAGCCCATTGTTGAAGCGAGACAACGCGGCCACGGATCTCCTTTGGCGCGATCTCAGATTGATAGACAGGCACGATAGACGAAGCAATGCCAACGCAGAGACCCGCGATGACACGTCCGGCGCAGAGCATACCAACGCTGGTAGAGGCACATTGGATTCTAGTGCTATCAGTAATTGTCCCCATTCACCGGTAGTATAGCGGACACGGAATGAAGGGCAGTTAGTGTGTGGATAGCAACTTACATAGAGCCGATGGTCCAAAGAATGCAGGAGACCTGAATAGCGACCTTGCGCGAGAACCGATCAGCAATGAAGGAGCTAGCAAGAGATCCTACAACTCTGTTAGTTTGTTGCAATCACAAGCCCGTGTCTATCACCAAGCGCACTTACCAACGAGAGATCCAGCGGGCATTGAGGCTGTGATGCCACCCTGGCGGTAGGAGACAGGGTTATGGAAATAGTTCTTGTAGGCCTCGGTTCCCAGAACACCGCTCATAGAGCTAATGTCGAAGCCGAAGAGGCCGCCGCCTGGAGGTGTGTAAGTATTTCGTGTTTGGTCTTCAGAGGTTGAATCGAATAGATAGAGAGAACTTACCGATGGCGGCGAAGCCGCAGATGAGATAGATGTTGCTAGCCTGATACATGGCTGCAGAGAAGATGAAATGGTTTCTGTAATATCAATGATGATGCAAATCAAAGAGTTGCAGAAGTGTGTATGTGGAGGTTGAGTTGGCTGTTGTTATCAGAAGACAATCATAAAGTTAGGTAGAGGGGTGGAACAAGACGGCAGGGAATCGGCCAAGCAGTAGGATTGATTAAGTAGAAAAACAGAAGGGGCTCTATTGAATGTATATAAGGTACATTAAGTGTACCGCGTTATAAACGCGTCAGGATACCTACGATGTAGGCACTCGAGCACAATAACACCACCCACCTACACGCCCACACCTACACACCTAATGCAGGCATGCCACCCTCTACGGGGAAGCCGCGCCAAGCAAAAAAGCAAACAAATGCATCACGAGCATAGGGTATTCGCACAACTGGGAGCTGGGAAACAGGACCGATATCTATAACTAGGATAGTCAGACCTCTCTCCACTAGTAGTGATATCACTACCTGGGTGACTTGACTACCACATGTAGCTTCGCAGCTACACAGCTGTCCAGATAGTGTGGTAGCATAAATGAATTGTGCGAATGTGCCACAGCATACGGGCGGCCGCGGCGGAGATTTTCTCTGTGCCAGCCAAAGCGATGCCGCCATGTGGACGAGGACAGATAGGCAGTGTTAGACAGTGTACCTGTTGTGCAGTTACAGGATGGTAAGTAATTTCATGCATGGTATGTACAGAGCTAATGAATCAGTGAATGCATGAGTGAATGAATATAAAAAGGGTGTTTCCATCCCATAGGATATTGGACACCTTGTCGTCGGGCAACTAAATACGTACTCAATTAGCAGCAAAGCTAATAGAATTGACGAGGGCTTCGTGTAATATTCTTACATAATTGTACCAAAAGTATAAATACGATAGATGTGGGCGTAAATGCACCTAATTAGATACGAACGAGGTGAGGATAATAAGAGAACACCGCAACTCTGGGACAGAATTGAGACAATCCGTGTTTGTCAATCGCCGAGGGACAAATGATGTAATAAATGCTCATTGTACTTTAATGTTTGCTTTCCGGAAGTAAATAAAATAAAGTATATTCTCGCATCTCCTAGTCCATTGTAACCCACGATCGTCAATCCCACGATCGAAGACAGTCAGGGAATTTCAAGCTTTTCTGTTGTACAATAGAAATTAATACGAAGAGAGATGAGGTTGCTTCAACAAATCATAAGCCGCTGACTAACAAACCATCCCATCACGTGCCAACAAAATCATCAGATTGACGATGGCAGAGTAGTATCAATGGCAGCGGAACAGGCCGATGAACACGCCTGGGCGGAAGCTCTCGTATCATGAATCTTCACACAACTTGCAATAAACAGAAGGAAACAACATGATGTAGCGCTCTCTCACTAAGCACTGTCGGCATCTGTGTGAGTGATTACCCATGAGTGGCGTGTAACTTACGACATTTCCGCATCTCTTCCGGGACAATATTGTCTACTTAGATAGCAGTATAATCACCGTTTCGTTGGCGGGCTTGTATCATGTTACGCCGCATAAAGGAAGTCTCGCTTGCCCACAGACCACCCATTGGCTCGGGCCCGACGCAGCTCAAAGCCAGGTGCGGTAACGTGACGTGTGGACACAGGCGCCGGCTAGTTACAGGCTGGCTGACCCGAAACATGTTATCCCGTGTCGCGCGAATGAGAAAACCCCACCGGGCCGCGGGGGCAATTCGCCTAGTAGCCAAGCTGGAGCGCGTTGCTGCGATCCCCAGGAAGATGGACATTTCGTGCGGTGCTGAGTTGAGTGAGTGCCAATGCATTGGGACCCGAGAAAGCACCGGCCACGACGTGGTGCAACCGAATCGGAGGGCATGCAACGTAGCCAAAATCCAGACCATGAGATCAAGACCGGGCCACCTTATTCCCTACTGTCTAGTCTCACCAGTAGCTTATTCCTTCCTGCTCAGTATTTGTTTGACAGCCCCAGTTGGATAGCGTGCCACAATCAAAAAATGCCAATTCCCAGCAATTGATTTCCCCGCACCCAGAAAGCTGTGATGGTTGTTCCCCGTGACCCCCTCTACAACGTCGGGGTTTAATACACCGAGCCGACCACCAGGATAAAGGTACTGTGACAGTATCGTGAACCTGCTTGTTTACCTATGTGTAGAGAGGTGGCGGCCGCAAGTGTTGATTGCCATTACCATAGAATGACCAGACACCTGATGCGTACACCTAAGTGCAGAGGCCAAACGTTAGTCATCATGCTGCGTCTGTATCTCCTCTCTGGTGCAAGACGCGCAGTCTAGCTACCAGTGAGAAAATGGTGGTGACAAGCACCGAGTCCCCAAACATGAGATCAGTCATTTTGATAGTCTCAGTGGCGAAATTCAATTCAGCCGGCTTCGTCTTAAAAGCATCGACTGCCCTGTGACAAAGTTAGCAGGCAGGTTCCACCTTTGGTTGCGAAGTGCAAGGTAGGTAGGTAGTCCCTGAGTCTCCAGATGGGCCAAGACTAATACAAGAGAGTCAGCGTCACGAAACATGATAGCGTGAAGTGCCGTGAATAATAAGAAGCTGTGGAAAAAAGCTCCAATCGTATTTTCCCCTGCCACTTGGCTATGGATCTGGATCTGCACCAGCCTGATCTCATGTGAAGTATGGCGAGGGGTAATGAGAAATGAACATGGCAGCGAATGACTCGAATAGGTCAAGCCATCCTCCTACCATACTATACTACATGCTGCCGTAAAAGTCAGGCTCAAAAACGAGGGGAAGTACGAAATGTAACGGAAAAGGGGTATCTCGATGTGCCACCGCCGGGAAACGCCTGGATCCATGATTCGTCCGTCTTTTCAGTGTCCGTCTCGACCCCTGTCATCCTTCGATTCTCCGTTCGCCGTTTTCCTTTATCCATAACGCCTGTCATCGTCTCATGGTTATACATCATGTGTCGTCTATACTTGATAGAAGAATCATTTTCGGATTAGATAGTATCCGCCAATGTGAGAAAAGCTCCAGAGGTAAAAGCCATTGCTGGTACTAGCTAGTGTAGAATACGAGCTCGTAGGGAACTACCACTGAGCGTAATCTGTACCACTCGCAGTTTCTGGGGCGTCATAGTCCGACAGACCTTCGCGATCTAATTTTTCTAGCCAGTTTCGTTGATCCCGAAAGTGCGTATAGTTCCCAGCGAACAGCGGATACAACAAGGTGTTCTTTTTGCGACCTGATGCGGCTGGGGTCGTCTCTTTGGCAAGTTGCATCATGGTCTTCTGAAGAGTATCATATGCCTTGGCAAAGCGGTCTCTGATTGCATAAAAGTTAGAGGAACCACCCGAGATATCGTTCTCCGGATTGTTCGGGTCAATGATTGAAAGTCGGTCTAGGTTACGATAGACAAGTGTACTTGCTTTGGCCTAGATTCTAAAATTAGCTAGCTAGTGCAATATCTCAGTCAAGGCACGTACCTTGTTAAGGGTTCCGGGTGGGTCCATCCGAATAGCAACTTTCTCATAGTTGAATCGTTTTCCATAATAGTCGAAGAATTCCATCAGCAATTCACCTAGATGTTCATCCTTCATTGAACGGCTCTGAACCTGGGGCATCATTTGCAGCAGATGGACTACCATGCAGATGACGGTGAACCCGCCGATCCCGCCATTGACCGGCTCATTAAGACCACGCATCATCAAAAAATGCTTGATGACTGCGACGAGGGGGGGCATGGCAGGATACTGTTCCTTCCACTTACGAAATGTGTCGATCGCCTTGTAACCGTCGAGCTTCTCGAACGAGATATCCACTTTCAAACCAGTGTGGTCGTCGGTGTACTTAAGAAGAGGCACCTTGGCCTTGGTGATAGCCTCGACCATGCCTCTAAAAGCAACCTTATATATCTCAAGGTGGTTTTTCATCTGGAAGAGGTACCTTTTCTTGTCGTATAAGGGGTAGCCTCCATCGACGAAGGATTTGGAACAAATGGCAATATCCATATCGGCAGTAGGCAAGTACAAGCCAGACATGAAGGAGCCAAAAGGGAAAATCTTGGCATTACGCCACTTCTTCTGAACGAGAGCTTCCAGATTTGATACCAACTCTTGTCGCACTCTCTCTTCAAAGTCGCGAGGACGAACGTACTCATAAAAATCCCTTATCTCGAAATGTAGACTACGACAGTCAGTTGAGGAAAAAAGTGTTTGCGCGGCGAAGACCTACCGAGTGCCCATGTTGGGTACGCTAGAATGATCCTCGACTGCCCAAGGACAGGGATCCTCGCCTGGCCGAGGTTGCCAAATAACGTCTACTTTGCCTCCAGATGCCATTCTGTTCACCTTTTTCAGTGGCGCATGAGGAAGCTTGAGAGGGAGTAATATTTCATCGTCAATGGTTCTCTTGCGATTACCTAGGGAAGCAGAGGGAGTGAGATCCACCGATGCAGGACCCCCATTGTTTCGTTTAGCGGGGTTAGGTGGCAGAGGTTGGGTGGTCTGCGCCTTCTCTGGTGGTCGCAAGGGTTGGTGGCTGGGTACAGGCGGTTTGGGTGGGAGAGTCGACGGCGCAGCATTTAAGCGCGCGGGCGCGTTGGGAACGGCGGCGATCGCGTCGGGCCGCGATGAATATTCACTTCGGTCTTGCACCTGGGTTGTGCTGTCATCATCAGATAAATCACAGGATATGAAATCAGCGGCCTCAGTAGGAATAGCCGGTTTCTTAGCCTCAGCTTCAACACGGGCCTTTCGTATCAGCTGCACCACGTCCTTCTTGCGTGTGGATTCGGGAGGCGGGAGGGCTGTGTAGGGATCTGGGTTGGACCATTTAGGAACCTCGGAAAGGTCGGTTCGAGCACGCTTCGCCGGACGCTCTACTGCCGCGTTCGAATCGAGGCCGTCGTTGTCTGAGATGTCCATATCAACCTCGTCACTGTCAGAAAGCTCGTCAACATCTCTGTACGTGGCGCGAACGGCTGTGGCGCCCAGCATCATCTCGGGCTGGTCGTCGAATCTCTTAGATAACAAGAGCCGGTCAGCTGCCTTCTCCTTCCCCTGGCGCTGGTACGGGCCGGCGCGGCGCGATTGGTGGGACCGCTGATCGTTTCGTGTTCGACGCGACTCATAATAGCGAGAGGCGCGGTTGTCAGCGCCGCGGTCGTCGTAGCTACGGTTGTCGATGTGAGTTAAATAGTCTTGTCGTTGATCTCGTCGAGAGTCAAGGCGATGCGCATCATACCGCATGTTAGAGGAACGCCCGTAAGAGCTGATGCCAGAGGGAGCCTCTTGGCGAAAGGTGAATTCACCACGGGGCGGCCGGTAGTCGTCGCGAAAGTCGCGCGAGTCCCGAGAGTCTCTGTAGGGCCCGCGGGACTGGCGCAGGTCAGAGTAAGGGCCGCGAAATCGATACCCGTCGTTTCGATCGCGTGAGCTGTAGCCGTCGTAGCCGTCGCGGCCGTCGCGGCCATCGTAGCCATCCCATCCGTCGCGGCCATCACGTCTATCGCGTCGATCCCATTGCTGAGGCGGCGGCGGCGGCGGAGGCAGGCTGGTAGGCGGCGGTGGCGGCGGGTAGGCGTCGTATCGGTCGTAGCCGGGAGGAGGCGGTTGGTGCTGCGGAGGGCCCGACGATGACGACGTGTGGTAATTATTTCTATGCATCTTATACTATAGTACGATAACTCTAGATTCGCTGGTTTATAGAACTTGGAACAGGATGACGAGAGGAAAGGAGTGTTGAAGTAGGGTTGTGCTGGGAAAGTATATGGATTCAAGACTTGGTACCCTAGGTAGGTCGATAGCGGTCGGTCGGTCGGCTAGATAGTGTGGATCGGACGTGTGAAATTCCAAAGTCAAAGTGAAGTGCGCCTGCACGAAATCGAATCAACCGTGCTGATTGGCTAGGCTGGATGCGGTCGCGGTTAAACAATAAGTAAGTGGGACCATTACCTAATGCGACTAGATAGGTACCTAGGTATTCTTCTCCCGAACTAAGACAGAAGCAGCCATGATATCTTGGCACGTTTGCCGGGTGGCAGCATCTGAGCTTCTGCACACCTGCCAAGCAGGTACTATCTCCTCTGCCTACTAGGTAGTACTTTGGCCTCAACGCCTGTAGGTATGCATTGCTAAGGTCGGTGGTGATACGAGCCGGCCAATATAAGTTATTTTCTCAAAAATTAGTTCGTTAAAGTCGGTGCTTTTCGTATCCAACAGATCCAAGCCACGACACTACTATGCTGCACAGCAGCATTGTTGATATTTCCATACATAGTCTATATTCTCAGCCCCTAAAAGGACCATGGTGTAATCTTCGGTTCAAATCGACTATGTTTCAGCAGTGTATGAGATGATTCCTGGAAATGAATATGTAGTATAACTTCAAGGTATTGGCTTAAACAATAGATAGTCTAGATGCCTAGAGCATTGATAATGAGTGTGATAGTGAAGAGTCTAGCACTTCATAGCCATAGGCCATCAGCTAGAGTAAAGATCAAAGAGGTCATGTTTCCATGGCGTGCTCCATGCTACGGGAAATCATATAGATCAGCACGGAGGTAATAGGCAACGGCAGTGACGGGCAACCACCGCCCCCATACGGCCTGAGTTGAAACTCCGGCAACGGTCTCCAATGGAAACAGGAGCAACTGCGCCGAGGCAACGAGTAACGTGCTCTCAAGGTATTTATAACTATGTTCTAGTTAGCACCAAAGATCTCTACCTTCTCTCCAGCTTTTGACAACATCAAACCCTGGGGAGAACAACCACATCTATCAGAGGTAAGATATTACTAGAAGCTTTTCTAACCCAGGTCTGGAGCACAGGCTTTCCCTAGTACTACTCCAGGTAGAGTCACAAGAGTAACCCAAGAGGATTCTGCTAATCGTATTGGGACATGAGTGAAGGAAACCGCTTTCTAAGCCAGTATTATTATTTGTTGAGCCATTCGTCATGATTCCTACTACCCCCGACAAGCAGAAGAGCTATGACGCCCCAGCTCAAGCAGACCCTACACCTGAACCGCATCCCCAACCTCAAAACCAGCCAGCTGTGCACGACATCGCAAGTCCTACTAGCACTAAAGAGCTAAAGAGCGATGATGCCTCAGCCCCAGTAGACACCTCATCCGAATCTCAACCAGTTCTTAATCTTCCTACTACAGACCTAGCAACTTCCCAGAAGCCGAACAGCGCCGATGGCTTAGATCCCTTTGTCATTGGGGACGAGTCTCCCTCCGAGCCCTCAGAGTGGATTATCGTGGATGCAGTCATCGAAGTTCTAGTCGAAGAACTCACTACAACACTGCGTAACATAACGGAGCGCTGCGCTTGTCAACTAGGGTGCTCGCGCTCATACAATACCCGCTTCACGCCAACCATGTCTGAGATCCGTGTAAGACTCTCACCTCTCCCCAACGCGACACTGCAGGACATCGCGGATGAGACCGTGACCGCCATCCTATCGGCTTGGGTAACTGAGTGCCACTACTGTATCACTAAGTACCGGAAGGATATGTTTCGCGACGTACGCTTGGTTGCCAGAGAGGAAAGTGAAGCTGTAAAGCTGGAGGTTCTGGCCGTAGCCGATGCAGAGATGAGGCTACAAGTAGAAAAGCAGCTCGAGAAGTTGGTAAACGAGGAGCTTGTGGATGAGGAGCTTGTGGATGAGGAGCTTGTGGATGAGGAGCTTGTGGATGAGGAGCTTGTGGATGAGGAGCTTGTGGATGAGGAGCTTGTGGACGAGGAGTTGATGAACGACCCCCCTAGAAATCGTTTCATTCCCACCGCAATGACTCCCGAAACCAAGGGCATCACCCAGGGTGTTAGTGGTCTTAAAATCCAAGACGAATCGCCTACCAAGCGGCCCTCGACACCAGCTCCCCCAACAATCCAACGCCCTAAAATCCCCATTGTTCGACGCGTCCCAAATACGACAAAAGGGATCCCTATACCTACCGCCCCGACCCATCTCACGATCCCGGACGATTGTCTGGGCTCTGCACAGCATAGCATACGAACGCCTATCGGCTCGCCTCACACGCCTAAGACATCCCCACTGAAGAGATCAACTCAGCGCGGCCGTCAGTCACCCCAGAAAACGGCACAACGCAATGCGCGTACGCCTGTTCGTCGTGACGAGCCTCCGCCCGCATTCGGGCTCAATCTTAAGAAGTAGCCGAAGGTTATCCATAATAGAATTTAACTGGTACGTATCGGCCCGTATTGGTGAAAGGACGGGTTTAGGCGCTAGTTCTCAAAAGATAATGGATGTCAAGGGCAGTGGATGGTTGCTTAGAGATAGAGATATGATACATATTGGCATTAGGTAGATTAGGCATCTCCTGTCTCAGTCTTGGGTACATACATACTTAGGTTTATGTAGACAATACATACTTGGTTAGGATTACCTAACGCGACAAGGAAGTTACACGAAGCCAAGATACCCGAGCCAATGAAACCGCGGCATGAAACCGTACACTATGCATGTCTTCAAACAGGCAGGAACATCTCAACATGATCCATTACATCACATTACAGTTGCCGTATTGCAGGAACCTAGCCGTTCAATCAATCAGCCCACCCACAATAGGTATTCGAGTTCTCCTCGTTCAGCAACCCCACGTGTAAGTTACTTATCCACCATGGCTCATCATAGCTCATCATGCTTGGTCCCAGCAGCAGCAACCTTCGCAGAGGTCTTGTCACCAGGGTCGCTATGAGTAGTCGATCATCAGTCAGCAATACCCGAAAGACCAGAAATTCCAGCAAATGAAAAAAGAAGGCACTCACCGGAAAAGCGGCCCATATCCGGTGCCCTCGCCCCGAACAACATCCATTTCCTCGGCATTGCCGTAGAATGCATAGTTACCGCCGAAGAAGCTGCCCGTGAGCACCGGCAGCGGTTGCGCAAGGAAGCTCTTGCGCACCTTGTCGGCGCTCGCTAGGAACCTCTCCACAAGCTCCTCGTACTTTGGGTACGTTAACTTTCCGTTGCGCTTGACGAACTTCCCGTCGACGAGGACATCCGTGATGTCGCCCACGTTAGCATGCAAGATGACGGCCGCGATGGGATCCGCCCACCCTAGCAGGCTAGGGGTCCGCCCATCGAAGACGACAAGATCGGCCTTCGCGCCAACTTTGATCGCACCGAGGTCCGGGCGGCGCAGAGCTAGTGCACCTTGGCGCGTTGCGAGGAGGAAGGCTTGGTTCACAGACACTACAAGACACTGAGTTAGTAGACAACCTTCAATTCTCGCCAAGGTGCGAAGGACCATTGGCGAAGGAAAAAAAAGGTCGGCGATGTAGTGGGAGCCGAGGGCATCAGGGTGATTCGGGCCGACCGGGTAAAATGAGAAAGACAAGAGGACGGTATATACTCACTCGGGTTCTGTGCGGGGATCTCCCACCGTTGCAAAACCTCGTCAAATAGCCGCGAGCGCGTGCGCTGCAGCCACAAGCGCGCCTGCGTCAAGATATCTGTTGAGAAAGTCAAATGCGTATCGACCCCTAGCGCAGCCTGGTCTTGGGCGCGGTGCGAATAAGTGTGGCCGTGGCCGTAGTGCATCTCCGACTCCGGTGTGATCGAGATGAATTGGTTTGTCGAGCGGAGCAGCTCGGCCTGCCCAGCGGTCATGCCGGGACCATGGGAGAACACCACCGCCGTGCTCGTATTTAACACCCCGAAGGAATGCACCAACGAGGGCGAGCTGTCGACTATGGCCTTGGTCAGTCACTCGTCATTTAAGTCTCCATACTGCGAACCGGGGGTATAAGAGGGCAGGAGACTCACTTGGCCAGACGCCACCAAGCCAATGGATCGTTAAGACGGCAGGCTTCGTATCCCTACGATGGCCTAGTCAGCAAACAAAGGATTGCCGACATCACCTTAATCCATTAACATACTTGATCAACTTTGCCACGGCCTGCGTGACCTCTGGCGCCCCGACGTCCCAGCCATCATAGGCAATGCCCAGCGTGACGAGGTCGTTGGGGAAAGATCTTTTATTCCACTTCTTCCAGTCCTTAATCTGGTCCGGGGCCGAGTACCCCTTCGTAGGATCAATCGCGGGGGCCCAAAAGACGCGGACACCACTCTCGATGGAGGCCTCCAGGCCCGCCTCCGCTTTGTCTGTTGACCACATGTTGTGGGCATGGTCTAGGATCGTCGTCACACCGGCGTTGGCGGATTCAAATAAGCCTGCCAATTGACTCTCATACACATCCTCAGCAGTGTATAAGTGCCCAGCGGCGTGGCTAGAGAAAGTCATGAAGTATTCAGCTAACGTCGTGTTTGAACCCAATGTCTTGAACGCCGTCTGCCACCCATGGCGATGCGTGTCGATGAAGCCAGGGGTGATGATCTTGTGGGTGCAGTCGACAATCTCTGCATCATCGGGTATTCCCTCCGGACTAGCCTCGTCGTACAGGCCAGCGATGCGATCATCGGTCACGAGCACTGCGCCGTCCCGAATGACATGCAGGCCATTACTATCCTCATCAAACGCGATGATGGTACCGCCCGAGAGCAGCACAGAAGACGAGAGGGCCGCGCCCGTGTACCCGGCAAGAGCGGTAAGGAGTGTAGAACGCATAATGTCGAGCTTGAATCTGAGGACCGTAAGACTCGAGCGAGAGAAACTGTCGCTTACATCAAAGCTCCATTCGTCGTTCCTCACGGTGGTTTATATACCTCCGCACTACTCATGCCCGCAGGCTGTGCGATGCTGTACTCTACTGTGCGGTGCTGCTGTGCTACAACTAGATAGGCATGATGTGCTAGCCCCCTCCCTGCCATGCTGCACATACACAACTAGGGATTGTTCATCATCACTAATGACGTTCGTTCGGAGTTTAGCCACGCCTTAAACGAGCCGTGAGGGGCCGGAGCCGCGACGCAACGGGGGTGCAGCTTCGACCTATCAGGACGTCCCAATTCACATGCGAAGGCCTGCTCCATGTCTTGTCTTCTCCAACCGCACGATCCGCACCGTCCGCACGATGCATTGCAACGCCGATGGGCTGATGGCACATCTTGCCGGTGAAGCGCCCCTTGCCGCTCGATGAAGATTCGCCGGCAATTACTAATTAGGTCATGGCGTAGGTAGCCTGAGATCTAATATACTAGGAAATAATCTAGACCTGGAGATCTACGTAATCAGGAACCTTCATATCAACATGTATGGAGTAGCTTGGCTACGTGAGGTACACAAAAAGTCGGCCCCGGACATTTCCCCAACAAGACGAATTAAAACACTTCGTCAACGTAGCCTGCTTTCCATGTCTATCTCTAAAAACAACCCAATATTCGAAAGATCCTTGTATTGCATGCATCAACTATTCACCTAGCCTATCACTTAAGCTAGGCAAAACATCCCGGGCGCCAATGCTGGGACGAGTTACTAAGCGAAGCGTCACAATTGGTTGACCGCCTATTATCTAAGCCTATAGAATCCTTATTGGAGCCTACTCTGGAAAGGAATGGGCGATCTATGTGCCTAGGACTCATTGTTGCGGTCAGAAATACGATGTTGACATTGATGACTAGATCAGGAATCCCGGCGAAATACCGGGCATGGGCTAGGTAGGCTACTAGTAGGAAGCTAGCTCAGCTCTCGTATACGCATAGCTAAACTCCGCGCCGAACTGGAACCTCGGAGACGAGATCGGCTTGGTCCGTGAGTTGGCCGGTGCTTTAAGTCCGGAGTATGGGGAGCGCCGTAGCACGTTTCGCGATTAGGTAGGTTATAACGGATGACCGCCGCTCCGTATATCGCGCCTCGGATCGTTTGAGGGTCGTTTTGTTGCTAACGGAGGTGGTAGAAGATTTGTTGGCGACGACACAGATAGCGAGGTGAGGAGCGCCTGGAAGGGAATATCCGAACCCGGTGTGTCGGAAACTGCCGAAGTACACGAATGGGAGTGTGTTAGGGAACCGATGAAAACGGGATCATTTATGGCGTTTAAAAGATATGCGAATGCGATAAGTACTCAAGTACAGACCCGACGTTTCGAACACAGCGTCGCCGGAGCAATGTCGACATTTAGAATGCTCTTTGCTTTTTTCTATTGCACTCCCTCATTACTCAAGAGGCCAGTACAGAGAACGAAAGCGCTTTCTGATCTCGAACTCGGAGGACACGATACCCCAAAACTCCAAGGATGATGCCCGCCTCAACAGCCACGAGCGCAATCCACAGCCCGTCGACGAAGGTGACGTCGAACTCGCCTAGAAGATCTTCGACGTTGAATCGCATTTTGGCGAGAGAAGAAGCCGAAACAGAATCGGAACCAGGCAAACTGTGCGCGTATAGATGTTTTTTGTTATGATTGATGAAGGGTTCTGGGTCCTGCATGAGATCAGCGGCAAAAGTTCGTTCGAAGACAGCGCCGGCACGATACGAAGTCAGACTAGGAGTGAGCGTGGGGAGGTGACGAAAGTGTCTTACCCATTACTCCCCCCTCTCGTTGCCGGGAATGCATCGACGCGCAACGGAGCGTATTTCCGATGAAGGGAGGGATAATGCCGTCGCTAGAGACACTTTCGCACTTCTAGCTATGTGCTCGGTCTATCGACGGACTAACGAGCACAAATGGCGCCCTAGGAATGGCGAGAGAGATTCGTCGCAACGTATCAAATGAGATTTCACGATGACGCAGCTAACCGTAGGATAGAAAAATGTCTAAGGCAGTCGTCAAACCTAGGTAGAAGCGCAGTGTAAAAAGCTCCCGAGCCTCGAGTTCAGTCGATATACGACTCTGATCCCTCAACACCGACACATTACATCGCGAGCATTTACGTATAAAGACGAAAGTACCGTACTAGATAAGGTGGGTATATATGCGGCAAGCCTCAATCTACCACGATTCTGCGATTCGAGCACATGACCTGACCAAGTATTGAACACGTTGTAGTAACGCAAGCCCACGCGCCAGGAAGCCGCATTCCCGATATAGCAATGAAATACCGGCTGGCGCATTCATTTGCGCGGAATATTCCACCTAACCCTCTATCGCTGGCATCTATGTAGGTATATGCATGTAATTTATCGTGCAAGGAACACTTAGCTAATACCAAGGCATTTAATAAACCAAAATTTCCGTGCACTTCCAACTGTTTTCCTGGCAGAGTCGTGTTCTGTTTCCTTTTACCCGGTCAAACGTGTCTATTTGAACAGCTTACAAAGAACAGGGGTGTGTGCTGGCGTAATCCAGGGCAACATTACTCAGTAGTAAATATATACAACCAACAACCGAGGCCTCGAACCCCCCGCTTGGCAGCGGGGTCGCGGGGAATAAAATATCAGCGTTTGCGTTTTACTATACAAAATTACGCAGGTAGCATAGAATAGGTAACATAGAAGGAAGCCGTGCAAAGAGTCGTGATGCGTCACGAGGCGAGTTTGACTCTAACTCTACCTCGGCAAGTATCCTCCCCAGTCCAATGTCCATAGTACAGATCCAAACTCCGATGCCGCTGTAACCAGTTGTTTTAAGACACGTTGTGAAGAAAAAAGGCGGCTGCATCCTACACAATCAATCACTGCTTCGTCGCCGCCTGGTGTCTTGCCATCTCACGGGTGTCGCCTCCTGATGCTTTCCACCAGACGTCGCAGCCCCAGCGCAGTGCTCGTTCGGCGGCCGCAGTAGGCGTGATCGCGGGACGGACATCGAGGTAGAATACGGGCTCGCCTGTGGGCTCCGGCTCTCCGGAGTAGTAGTCGATTATGTAGCGGATCTCCTTCCTCTCTCCGTTGACTTCTCGGGAAACGTACCAATCATGTCGGTCGAAGGGCGGTTCCGTGCTGTGAGGGCACATCGTTAGTATTTGCGCAGTTGGGGAAAATCCGGGAATCGTGGGCTTACGCAAACATGGCAGGATATATCCAGCCCATGACCTGGATCATGGCCGCCTTGGGCGTCATCTCCTTCGGTCTCCCCTGGAAGCGCACCAGGCTGGGCGCCAGTCCATCCACCTCCCTCTCGTAGCCATACTTCTTCACGGTAGCCTCGAAGTTGGCCTCGCCGCGGCTGCACTTGCGCCAGCCCTTGTACAATCCGCCGGCGAAGCGCTTCTCCCACTCCATGATCTCGCCCCACGCACCCTCGTTCAGGAAATTGTGCACGCTGACCATGCTCTCGACGGCGGTGACGTCTGTGTCGGTGTAGCCTTTGCGCAGTAATGCATTGTACATCTGCTGTGGTGAGGGGTATTCCCAGTTCCCGTCGCCGTCTCCTTTGGGTATCGTTGAGGGCTCGCGCTCGAGGGGTAACGCATGTGTCTGGTTGGGTGCTCGTGCTTGTGACAGGTCCCGGAACATGTAGTTCAGGGGGTTGAGTTTGGACAGAGTAGACTGTGGCTCTGCCGTCCGGGAGGCGTGGGGTACGGGGCATGCTGATGAGAGTGTTGCATCATGCTTCACAGGGCACGCCGAGGGCGGCGAGGCCATCGCGTCGACGCTCTTCTGGTGCATTGGGCATTCTGGCTGTGGGGGATCAGTAAGGGCGGTTGCGTAGTGTGGATGTGTGAATGTGCTGCTTCACGGGCTCTTACAGGTGGTGATCTCGCACCATTGGTGAATGTGTGATGCGATAGTGATTGGCTTGAAGGTTTCGGAGAGTCCGCCCAGAACCAACCCATGGCGAGGAATCGTAATCTGATACTAGAGATATGTGAGAAAAGTGTGCTATGTATTCGAGCCTGTTGCGTAAATGTAAAAGTAAAAAGTAGAAGAATGCGCAATGGCGATATACTTATAACTTGTACTGATGAAGGCAAAGTTTCGGGCGCAACTTTTTGGTTTGGGTTCACCACGATAAGAATCCGGACCCCCCGATATAGCCCGGGAGATAAACTGGTAAGATACGTCTAATTAGATAATACCACATTAACACAGATTCTAGACTGATGAAACCCCCTTTATATGCTATAAAGCGTGCTTTTATAGATAGATTAGATAAGTACTTGTACTCAGTGCCGTACTCTCTACGTCACCATTCGTTCCTAAACCGGCGCATTCCGAAGGCTCCTCTAAAGTCTAAAGTATAAGCACATGCCAAAACACATTTGTTCTTACACTCCATAAGTAACCTCGATTTCATGAGGCCACTCGTTAGAATCCCGCTCTTTCAATCAGCACCAGTAATTGGGGCATGATGCGACTATGTTAATATTAGTTTTCCAATGTCAACCCCATTCCTTTTCAAGATATGAGGTCTCTTCATTTCTTCGCCAGATTCTGCGCGCGACAAATAGCCCCGAGAGTACCGATTAGGTCAGCCGCTGCCAACTTGGGTCGACCTTATACTACATTCCGACATGGGCTTCTTAGAACGGCCCCCGGCCGCAAGTTTCGAGCAAAGAATACGGTTCTCACGGCATCGGTGACCGGCGCTGGTGTTCTCGGAACCACAGCGTTCATCAAGCTATCCGAGAAAGACAATGGCGGCACAGAGCAGACCTCCGAAGGGCGCATGCTGCAAGCATCCAGGGAAGAGCTAGCAAAGACCGTCGACGACGACAATATAGCGATCGCACGCTGGGCACAGAAAATCACAATATTGCTGGACGTTTACATATGGGAGCCATTATGCACCGGTGTCCGACTGTGTCAATTGGTTGTCATCTTTGTCCCCGTCATCCTCTCGGTGCCAGCAATATGGATTGGGCCTCGCCGGCCTAAATATAACAACGAGAGATCCGGCACCCTGTGGTGGTACAACTTTCTAGTCTGGGGTATGGAGACCGCAGGGCCTGCCTTCATCAAGGTATGGGTGATCACTTTTCTACCCTTTCCCATCACCAGGCTGACTCTTTGAACCCGCAGCTTGGCCAATGGGCTGCATCAAGAACCGACATATTCCCTCACGAACTGTGTCATATCTTGTCCAAGCTCCACTCCAACGCCCCGGCGCATTCCCTCCATGCCACGAAACGAATCGTCCAAGCCGCCTTCGATGGTCGACCCTTCCATGAGATATTCGAAGAGTTCCAAGAGCAGCCCCTGGGTGTTGGCGCTATTGCGCAAGTATACAAGGCCAAACTAAAGCGGGACCTCGCTGTTCCAGGCGATATCGATATTCTAGATGCTTCTCCAAACATTCGGGAGAATGTCCGTCGGAACGTCAATACCGTGCTGAAAAGCACACCGCACCACGTGCCATCCTCATATGTCGCCATCAAGGTTCTTCATCCGGGCGTTGAACGCACCGTAAGGCGTGATCTCCGTATCATGGGTTTCTTCGCCTCGGCACTCAACTTGATACCGACAATTGAGTGGCTTTCTCTGCCTGACGAGGTAGCACAGTTTGGAGAGATGATGAAGCTGCAACTAGATCTTCGCATCGAGGCCGCTAATCTGGCTAGGTTCCGCAAGAATTTCAAGGGTCGCTCTACAGCCTGGTTTCCTTTTCCGTATCTCGAATTCACTACTCGGGAAGTCTTAATAGAGGAGTTTGCCCAGGGTATTCCGCTTGCCGACTTCCTGGAGAATGGTGGCGGTGTTTTTCAGCGCGATATTGCTCATGAGGGTCTTGATGCTTTCTTACGTATGCTTCTCATTGATAATTTCGTACATGCCGACTTACACCCTGGCAATATCATGGTCCGCTTCTATCAAACCCAGCAACCCAACCTCCACCTTCGGCGCCATGACCAAGTGCATCTCGCAGAGCAACCTGATGTAACAGAGGAGGTGCTTTCACGTCTACGACCCTACCGGAAGAAGGATACTGCGGCTTGGGAAGCGGAGTTAAGCAAGATTGACGCTGAAGGCTTCCGGCCGCAACTCATTTTCATCGATACCGGCCTCGTTACAGAGCTTAACGCCACCAATCGCCGGAATTTCTTAGACCTTTTTAAGGCGGTCGCCGAGTTTGATGGTTACAAGGCAGGTCATCTGATGTGCGAACGTTGTCGACAACCGGAGGCGGTCATCGACAAGGAAGTTTTTGCATTAAAAATGCAACATCTCGTCTTGTCGGTCAAGAGCCGGACCCTAGCTCTCGGCAATGTAAAGATCGGGGACATCCTACAACAGGTGCTTGATATGGTGCGCGGGCATCACGTTAGGTTGGAAGGCGACTTTGTAAACGTTGTCATTAGTATCCTACTCCTTGAGGGGATAGGGCGAAGCATGGACCCGGATCTTGACCTCCTGAGCAGATCCTTGCCAATTCTTAGACAATTGAGCGCTCAAAGCGGGTGGTCCGCCAGCGACTATCCAATGATGTTTATCTGGGCTGGTCTCGAAGCGAGACGTTTCATGCAGGCCAGTATTGAAGACGTAAGCCACTTCCCCCATGTCTCGGCAGAGAGCATGCTAATACAAACAATACACAGGTCGAACGATGCGTCAAATATGACTTGTTATCACCAAATGTATAATATGGCTACGGATAGGGTGTTTTTAGAAGCGAGATAGCATTCCCACGGCGTTCCGGGATTCTTACATCGGGGAGCATCTACACCACTCATATAGAAGACAGGCACACGGCATTATGCCTAGGAAATCCAGAATTCATCGACAACATAGACTTCCAAGACGATTCTTTTTCGATTTTATTCTACTCTCATGCTCTTATTTCCATCGAATCGCCATATTTTATCTCCTCGTTTACTGCAACTGCGCAGCTAGCGCTGTCACCTGGTCTAGCAAATCCTGGTCTTCGCCAGCGGCATTCTTGGTCACCTTGTCCCGCAGGTGGTCGACCTGTAGCCCAGCAGCCGTGGGCGGGTTTCCTTGTGCGGTCTGGATACGGCTGACCTGCATCTCGAGGAAGAACTTGGGGACCTTGATGGCGAGGCTGCCGCCCACGCTGCGGATGCCGGCCTCAGTCGCGAGGTACACGTTGAGGGCGTCCTGGAAGAAACTGAGGTTCGAATCCGCGAGCGGCTCCTCGGTCGCGAATTTCGAGAGCGCGAACTCCAAGGGCGACTGGCTCGACTGGCTGAAGTCGATCGACGAGAATGATGTCGAGCCCGACGTCACGTCCGGCACGCCGGAGATGGTCGTGGCGCTATTCGAGCAGCTTATAGTGTCCACGAGCGAGGTGACTACGTCCTCCACCTCTGCGGGCAGGGTGTCCGAGCCGATGACGAAGCATGCTTGGGCTTGGCGCGCGGCGATGGCGATAGGGCTGTTGCTAATCTGGATTGTGTCCGCGGCTGAGACGAAGGGGATCTTGGGGAGCGCGGTAGCGACGCCGGCAAGAGCGAGAACGGGGAGTGAGGAGTGCATCGTGGCGGTGTAGGATTAAGGTTGACCGTGATTAGCGAGGTAGAAACGAAACGAGCGTGTTGTAAAGAGTGACGTAGAGATTAGATTAAAGACCGATCCGACGCGAGCCTGCGAGTGGAAAGGAGGGAAGAAGTGAACGAGAGGACCTTTCCTGAAGGAGGGTGATGTGATAGATGGATGGATGAGGAACGAGGAACGAGGATGGCGATCGGCTCATCAAACTGCGCATCGTGAAGCTTTATGGACGATGGGCGTGGAGCCCGCTAAACGCTAAGCAGACAATGCGACGCCGCGTTTCAAGCATCGTGACATTTTCAGACTATGGAGATATGAGACGGCGTCGTGTCGTCTCATGTCCGCTCTAGGGTTCTTATCCCATCTCATATACCTTATCGACCGGGATCTAATGCGTAGCGCGAACGTAAGTCAAGCTCCTTACTTGCCTTAGTTAAGTATACGGCGAACCAGGTTTCGTCTCTCGTAATTGTGGAGAGCGGGACGGGCTCACAGGCTGATGAGCCTCACGATGCGCGCGTTCCTTGATTTGTGCAGTACGCCCGCTACCAGGGGTTTGCCGCTCCTGGCATCAGGGCGCTGGTGGTTTCACGATGCTTCGCGTCCAATCAGGGGTTCTAGTGCAGTATGATCTACATGATCCCTGCAACGAGCCACGCCAGCCGAGATAACCGTAATTCAAATTCGACCTCAATTCAAACAATTTGAATGACAATAGTACAAAGTGTTAGCGTAGAAGTTATGTTTATACGCTATAAGACTTACCTAATCAGCATCGGCGCGTCGTTTTTCTTTTGACAGAAAGAATAGTAAGGCTTTGGTAAACCAGCAATTAAATTCTCATTAAGGCATCGATCTATATACTTCGGCCTGGTACAAGCCGAAGATGTCTTGTCTGCATTTACCCGTCTGAGACCCTATCCTCTCTTCGAATCGACAACAAGCAATGAATGAGAGCCCAGCATCGTTCCTCCACCTCAACTACATTAGTTCCAGCTCTTTCACTTAGACGAGTCCGATGAGGGCGAGGCCGACGGCCTTCAGGACCTCGTTGACGAGGGGGCCAACGGCGAGCAGGGCACCTTTGACGACGAGGTCGACGCTGAAGAGCAGGCCCTTGAGGGAGAGGACGAGGGGAGTGAGGTAGATGACGACCTTGCCGAGACCGAGCTTGAAGAGGGTGAACTTGACGGTGCCGAGGATCTCGTAGACGATGATCGAGAGGGTCTTGAAGATGTCGGGCTTGCCGAAGCCCCGGGCCTCGACGATGGCGCGCTTGACGACAGTCGCGTTCGCGGCGGTCAGGAGGTCTGTGATGGCCTGGAATTGAGGCGCGAGTGAGGCCGCGTCGGTGGTGGCCTGCTCCTCGCCCACGTTCTCGGGGATGGTCTCCAGAGTCGAGTCTAACAAGCATCAGTCTTAAACGCATCTCATACACTTAATGAACGGTCAAGTAAGCCCAGCTGCTACTCACTAATGATGGCGGTCTGCTTCTGGATGTCGGCTAGGAGGGTCGTCAGAGCAGCACCTAGCTCACTATAGTCATCTTCCTGGCGCTTCTCGACGCTGTTGGAAATCGCAATAGGGTTCGCGATGGAGCTAGCGATGAACCCGCCGATGGCGAAGACGGTGAGGAAGGCGGCCTTCATTTTGATAGGGGGAGTGGTCTTGGCTAAAGCGCTAGAAGCTGAGGAACCGATGGGTTTGAGAGGACTGGACTACTGGATCTGCCTGTGTGCTGGTGCTGATGAAGAGCAAGAACCAACATCTCCGGAGAGAGAAAACGCGTCTATTTATCTTCATTTCTGCTGTCGTCTTGTCGCCACCGACGATCATGCCCTTCTCACAAGGCCAGCATCTCTTTCACCATATTCTTGATTCGGCAATCATTCTCCTGGATGCCGACGTCCAGATGCCATATTGACTGACCATCATGCACCGTGACGTCGATCTTAGCCCCTTTTCTCGATTCTAGCAGACGCCGCAATGCGTTTCCGGTATTCAATGCCGGTGCGCTATACCCTCCATCGTGCTGTGAAGTATATGTATTTCAACCGGACGTGCTATTAGCTGTGTATTAGCAAAAAAGACACCATCTTCCTCATCGCCACCTATTCTTAGCAGTTGCGCTCTTTTGCGGCAATGATCGGCCCAGTCTACACCCCGGATATCCACGCCGGGACAACAGCATATACGGTGAAGTATGGGAGAAACAAATCCTGGCTTAGCCCCTGGACAGGCACAGGCATATGCACATACGCATATGCATACGGAAATGCGTGAACAGCTGTGATGTGGCCTCCCTGGTCACCGGACGTGACCTCCAGCAATATGCCAACGATGTTACATGGGCTAACTCTTAGAGAGCATTTACCCCTTAAGGCTGTGGGCGTACGGACGCCCAACAACAGCCTGTCAGGGTGACCATAATAATAATCGACAATATCCCAGGTAACATTCGTAGTATGTCCGATGATGTCAAAATCAACATTTTCAAGTTTTGCCTTTTGTGACGTGTTGTGATGAGAAAAGGAGTCTTCCCACATCACGAAGGTTGTGCCAGTATCGTTCCCTCGACGGGCCGTATGTGTCGTTAAGGCTTCACGCGTGCTCTGATGATCGCGGCAACTAAACTTTTCAGCCTCCTTTCCGCAGAGAAGATCACGTCGATCTGGATCCAGATCTCTCAGCCTAGTGAGGATAAGCAGCCCGATAGATAGTTAGTCTCAACATGATCAGCAAGTTTGATACCGCGAGCTCATCCACCAGGAATTGGGAGAACCCACATCCCGAACGATTCTCGATCCATGGTGTGTCTTCACATCGCATTTTCGAGCATGGAGTTGCTCACCATCGACAACCGAGCCAATAGAAGATATTCTTGTTCCGTAACGAATTAATATCAGCCCCAGCATGCCGGAGCAACGTCGCGCAGGCTAGCGGCTGACGTTATAGGATACAACCCACTATCGGCGGCAAAGCAGAGAGGCAGGCAGGGCGCAGGCATGCAGCGGGCGGGCAGGCAGCAGCTCCAATAGTTAAAATTGCCGAGAGACGCCCATCTTTCTCCAACGCATCCCCCCTTGATTTATCCGGACCGCGGAACAACGCAACGACACGGGACGTGAATAATATTTCTCTCTAATTCTAATTCCCATACAAGCGTCAGGCTCACCTCATGCTTATTTACGCCTGCCCAACGCAATTTACCTGGCCAGGTTTTCCGCGTCGAATAGCGCTTGCATCATCATGTCGACGACTCATCTGCGCATGCGGTTCGGCGGCCACTTGACCTGGGGGCCATGGCGTTATTATGATGCGACTTGATGACATCAACAGGCCTTTACAGCATTGATATTGTATTCACCGCAGGAATGGAGGTGGAGGATGAAGAGCTCGGATCGGATCAGTCGGCTCGGACATGTGATCTTCGTGGCGGCTTTAACACAATGGAGACTGGGATATCCAGGAACACGGATACTACCGCAGAGTGCAGAGCAGGGAAAGAGTTTTCCTCTTCCCTGCTTCGTGATCTACAGGCTCTTTAGCCCTAGCCGCAAGGTCTACCTAGTTGGGCTGTGGAAGTTATAAGGGTGAGACGCAAAGGCGGTTCGACCACGCGCTCGCGGTTGGTTGCCATTATTGCTTCGCCATTATGTCGACTGATGAGGTATTCGTATCCGTCGATCAAGGCGCCTGGCTCGATCCATGGTGGTTGGTTCTGTGGCGAGACAATCGTTAGGCTGTTCTAATTCATAAAATTCTTCTTCCTATTATCTAGGGTTCGTGAGAATATGACGATCTTTCAAGGTTTCTTAGGCATTTCACTTCGGGAATTAGCAGGGTTGCTTGTGTGGACCGATTACTGATAGAGGTAATAAAGAGCCTTAAGCATAACTAATTATCGCTGTCTTAGCGGATGTGGTTATATCTTTCTTTCTATTTATATCAAACTCCTTATGTATCCTATGAACGTAGTCTAGCACACGCACTACCTCGGACTCTCATAAGTAAATAGGTCATCCGTGTAAATAATTCAAGACATTAATTGCTGGCCTTCATTCTGTGGCTATGCCATTGAAGCCTTTCAATCGTTTCTCTGTTTAGATCTGTGAGGCTAGTCGCTCGTCATGAGAGTACCTAAACTTCACCTTCTATATGACATCGGACGAGTGTCAATAATATATGCAATTATAACTAAGATTTCCACCAAAGTTTCTAGCGGCTAAGTCTCTAATCTAGCATTAAATAGAAGTATATTACGATATTTCGACATCGAGTGAGCAAAGTGCTAGTTAAACTATACATCACCAGTCCTATATGTATATATGAAAACGCGGACAGTAGTTTAATATCTCCCAAAAGACATAGTTATTTTATTACAGATAACTAATATATTAACGCCTCCCTTACCTCAGCCAAGACAATCCCGATTACCATTTACCACCTTCGCTTCTGCGATATACCTATAAACTTGGCTTCAATATTCCTAGCCTAGCAGCATTAATGTGCGTAGTGCCTCCCAAGAGATGATTACTAGACTTCTCAATACACTATACGTCTTTCTATATGGGCGTAAGGAAATCTTGCATGTATACCGTGTTTCTACACGCATCTTATAATGGGGTGGGCTTACTGGGAGAGGCCTTCGGCTCGGCCCGCGACTCTACCAGGTTGTCCTAGACCCGGAGTATTTCCGTGAACACCCTGGGCCGAAAATTCAGGATTCTTTGTCCTTCCTGTCTTTAGTAACAACAAGCAAGACAATCGCTAACCCCTACCTTTCGCACCAACCACAAGGGTTCGAGGCCCGCTCAAAGCGGTTATAGACCAATTTTCTTTGTTCATGAAGCTTCGATTCAGCTTCCATAAGCTGAGCCCTGGCCGTCTGCACCATATCCCACGAGCTAAGGTCCGTCAAGTCCTCTACGGATGAAGAGATTACTAGAGCATCCTCCTCGAGAGTATACAGCCTTTCGCACTCCTCGAAGTGCTTCTGCTCCCATTCCGCGCGATGTCGACGACTGTGAGCGTAATCAGGGAACCAATCGGCGCGCTTCCCGCGAATAGAGGCCAGGTTCCGCCAAGTGGCGGGTACGGGCTCACGGTAAGCGCATTCGTCCCCGAAATAAGGAAGGCGTGTATGGTGGTGCTCCAAGATAAATTCATCGCATTCTTCGGGATCAAAATCCTCCTCTTCTCCTTCCCGGTCCAGATACGACATGAGATTGCTGCAGTATTCTACCTCGACATATGGTACGCAGCAGGTGTGGAAGGGGCACTTCAACATGGGGGTGTTCAGCACCCATGTGAGGGGTGGGAGAACGAGCTCGCATCGATGGAAGTTTGTACGTAGCGGATTTGCGCATACGACGGGACAAGGGACGGCAGGGTCTAAAATCATGGGTGCGGCCACATCGTGGTGCATATGGTGGTTTATAATCCTTCTGCACATTGTCGGAACCGTTCTTTTGGTAGAGTCTAATAAACACTTCGGTAGAAAAGAAATGGAAAGAAGTAAATAAACCAAGACCGGCCTGGTGATGGACCTCAGAGCACATGCAGCGGGTGTGTAAAGGGGCTAGTGTAGGGGTTATACCGGACCTACCCCTAGGAAGACTCGCTGTATGGCTCAAGGTGCATATATAAGAATTGAAAAAAAAAAAAAAAAAGTGAAGATAAACTTAATGGGAGTACCGAGAAGAGCCGACTGATGATAAACAGCGGCACCGATCTCTCGTGTATTTATGAGAATGTTCGTGTACAATAAGTTCAATGTTCTAAGACAGGACGAACAAAGATATGATATTGTAGCCAATCTTAACAACAATTGTACAGACAATCGACATTGGATTATTGGCTATTGACTTTGTGTGGCGCTCTAAAGAGATGCGAGGCTATGCACCATGTCAATCGATAACTCGAGCCAAGAGCTTTCGTCTTATTATTAGGATATGCTTTGTAACTATCGGAGAAGCATTCGGCCTCGAGAAACCAGGTCAATCTCTCTTGACGAAAAGGCAGGTTCTATCACTACTAGTACCTTCAGAATCATCTAGCAAGGACTCATGCTCGCGGCGCTGGCGGCGTCCTTCGGAATAATACCAGCATCCACTGCACTCTTGTAGCACCACCTCCACTCATTGAAACCGGCAATCCAGTTACATTTCCACGACCAGAACACCCAGCCTCCAGAGCGCTCATATGCCTGCACTTGGGCAGCGAAAAACTTCTTGTACCAATCGTTGTTGGCGTCGGTGTCGCGGATATCGAATTCGCTGTTGTACTGCGCGTCGTCTGCGACCGAGATCGACCACTCCCCAACAATTGTATCGCTGCCTCCCCTGTTATCACTACAGGCTGCGGAAATATAGCTGTCTTGGGTAGCTGAGATTGACGTGTCCCATTTCAAGTATCGATGGTCGTCGTAGAACGCGAAAGTAGTGTCGGGTAGGTTCTGGTTGGGGTTCCCGGAGCCCCAAGCCTCAGCCTATATATCGTTAGATCAACTATACTCCCCTAAAATGACAGTGGACGTACCATAAATTGAATGTGAAGTTTGTCACTGTCAGCAGTCCCAAGTTGGGCTTCCCGGTCTCGAATTCGGTTCCAAGCACCCGGGTAATAGTTGGCGACCATATCCGCAGCCTGGGAAGGATAGTCGCCGGCGTGTACGGGCTCGTTGATGACTTGCAACGTGCCGACATTGAAGTATGCCGAATTGGTATGCACCCGCTCCGTCATCCATTCCAGAAACTCGTATGCGCGTTCGTAGTTATCTGGCGTGTAGAATCCGGGTGTGTCCACAACATGCCCGGTGTACTGCTGGCCAGGAAATTGGGATCCGGGTCCTCCATGAAGATCCATGATGACGTAGATTCCCAATTCAGTGCAATTTCCGACGATATAGTCTAGATACTCGAGACCGCCTCGTGGGTAGTATTCGCCGTCATTTACGAGATCCTCGTTAATCCAGAATCCAACCGGAATTCGAACAGTGTTCAAACCGTAGCTTTTAATTTCCTGGAGATCGTCCGCGGTGATCCAGGTCTGCCAATGGGTTCGAAAAGCTGCGTCTGCTGCATCCTGGCCGAGGCTCTGAACACAAGACCATTCATCAGCGCTGCTGCCGCAACCCATGCTATTCCATTCGTCGCCCGCCATCCACGGCTCAATGATGAACTGTGACCCGAGGTTCACGCCCCTAATCTTATCCGAACCGGGCAGCCATCGCCTGCTCGGTCGCCCTGTCGCGCCGGGAGAAAGCGAAGCTATAGGGGAGTGAGTGAAAGGTCAATACGGCTTGAGCGCATGCAACTCACGTCTCGGCTCGGCAAGCGAAGCCGCAGCGACGGCTAAAACGAATGGGTTCTGCGAAATCGTCCGCATCTCGAATAATGTCTTTAGTGGGAGACTATAGACGTGTCTCGGAAAAGAGCGTCCCTCCAGATCACTGTAAGGAACACAGCAGTGCGATTATATATCCCCAACATCCTCACCTGATCAGGTCGCAGATCAGGCTGCTGTGTCCTTAATAAGCCTCGGTGGTACGAGATGCAGAGTGCAGCTCCTTCCCTATTAATATCATATTAGACCAGACGCCCGCATACCAGATGACGCCAAACGCCTAAGTATTTCGGTCAGCTCATCGAGCACCTCCCTTAACAAGTCAGATCCAGGGCGATCACAGCTCCACATGGACCGAATGTGAGCTTTGCCCAGCTTGGATTAGGAGGATCAAAACATGGCTGTCGAATCCTGCGATTGAATGGGCTGAAGTATTCGTTTCATGAAGATTGGCTGTGGCGGCGCGCTTCGGTACAAACAATCGCGACCCCGGGCTGCCGATCATTTTAAAGCGCTGAAGGCTTCCTCGAAACTGAACATTTCGAGTCAAATCGTTGAACTCATGCCGAGCGCTAAATAGATCAACAAGATGACGTTGTAGTAAGACTTGTCCATTGCCAAGCCTAGAATCCAGCTGAATCAATCGATTTGCGGATTTTAACGGTGGTTTAGAGGAAGATCACAGCTCACGGACCAGCGTTGGCGAAACAGGATCTTGCCCCTTAAATTTAGGGCTGTCTTGGCGACCATGTGCATAAGTAGTTCTTATTATAGACTACCTCCTATCATATCATTGATAAATTTCATGACTCGAGATGCAGTCCATTCAGTCGCTACCTATTTCGACAATGCTACTCTCATTTATCGTCGTCTGCATTCTTCTTTTGTTCTCTCTCTTAATGAATAAGCCTACGTTGAAATCGTAATTACGCCGTATGGACTCAGCAATATCCACAAAACATCATTGCTGACGACAGCATGCAACGAACTCGTTATTAATCGGCACGCTCACAGCTTATGTAGGGAGAGTCAGAATCACTGCCGCATCCTCATCCGCATTAAAATACTCAGCCATCTAGGTACTTAGACAAAAACGAAGTAACCCCAATCGGCCCCTACTGAGCGATAGAGTACCTTGAACTAGGGGCACTTACTATTTAAGATGTAACCTTCATAGCCCTGAGTTAATCGCACGAGCAGCCTAGGAACCTTACAATAGAGGCTAAGGTAGACGAGCCGCTATACAGTCTTACGGGCGACTGGAGGAGAGATTCATGGGCTGAAGGAAAAGCACTAGAAGTCAAGCGATATGAATATGAAGACCAACTTTGGGGCCACGAGATGGGCTCCCGAGTCGGTTCGTATGGGTTGCTATGTTGCTTCCCACCGAATTAGCCATCGCCTCAACCTACGTAGCAGCCATGCGCTACTGAAGACCCGTACGTCTTATTCTAAGAAAAGGAAACACAAGCCGATTGATTCAAAATATAAAATTATTCGCGATGCTAAGGTGCGATATAGTAATATGACGGCCGATGGGGTTAGATAACTTGCCACCCTATTTCTCTGAAGACGGTTTAGTGACGGCAATAAGGGCAGTACTGAGCAGATTGCTAGAAGTATTTCATCTTGAAGAGACCAGATGGAATCAGACAGGGGCCAAGATTGTCTTTAGCTGAAACCAGCTTAAAAAGGCGTCATTCACGGCAATTTCGAGAAGGTAATACCTAAGTCACAGTAATGCATCTATCACATACTACGATTCAACGTGTACAACTTTCGGTTGACAAGTAGTTCTGGCATCATTGATTTGGAGCTCGTGGCATAGCCAACTAAGATGGCGCCACATCAGATATCTTGACGTTCTACTAAAACGTAACCCCCGCTTCCTTAAGACATTGTCCCAGTTGTTTTATAGTGATGACAACCTCCAACCTCCAACCTCCATCCCCCTTCTTCCGCCCGCGACAAAATCAAACTGCTAGAACTTTCTTTCAGACACACAGGCACTCTTGCTAGACTTCTTTGTTGATTATCCTACCTTGATTAGCATAGCAACATCATCATGAGGAACACGGCCTTCAAAGACCTCTTGCCTTCAAAAGAAGCTGCAACCGCTAGACGAAGGCAAGAACGAAATGCTTCACTGATATAAGCGTAGCACATCGGCCAGGATACCATACCCCAGGTAGAAAAACCCACAGACGATCCAGAAACCTCAAGCAGAAGTCAGAATGTGTCTCGAAATTGTAACTCACAGGATGGTGTGCGATGCTCGGCCCGTGATGCGCGACCTCTCTGACGAGACTTTATATGTCGTCAACCCCTTCACAGTTCTGCAAGATACGGATTGCGTTGCCGCCACCTCGACGCACATCGAAGGCCTTCAGTGTCCAGTACACCGATGTTGCGAATATACTGTCCGCTCGGTTCCGTGTGGCTGTGATACTGTCGTTTTCTACCATCTCTACAAGCTTGTAAGGATGCCATCCGCCTACACAATCAATGCCGTCGAGACTCCAAGCCGGGGAGTCTGGCGCATCCTACAAAGCCCCGATGACATAGCAAGCTCCAGAACGCAAGCCCATCCGCCTATATCGGAAGAGCTACAAATCGTGCGCCTAGGATTCCAACATTCTCGTGCTCAAATCAAGTCAATGAGGAGGGTCGTTGAGGTTGCTACTAGGAAGAAAGACATCTGCGAGCAAAATCTTAAGAACGGAGCTTCATGCGAGAAACAAGTCCAGGATGCTCACAAGGAATTGGAGCGCTTGTCAAACGAGACACAGGAGGTGGAAACTGCATACTGCGCTTGGAGGGACATGAGTGAGAAGTTCGAGCAGCTAGAGTATGCAAAAGCTTCGGCTGTTGAGCTGCCGGCTTGAATAAGGAAACTGGGTGATGTGCCTAGGTTCTAAGAAATTTGGGAATGCAAATGAATGTATGTCGGACTTGAAGTATACAATTTGCAAACTGAGAAAATATTAGATACCCCAAGATAATTCAAAGGTTATTTGATCCAAAACGTTGAATGACTAAAAGCAGAAATGTCATATAGGCAAATAGGATGAATAAGGGGCGACGTCATTCATCTTAGCGCCAAAGGGTTGAACCTTGCCGAAGTAGGAAAATGAGATAACCTCGGTCGAGTCATTACTCATCTCATCTCATGATCGAGGTGTATCAACATAATCAATCTATCATCAGATACTTCAAATCACCAAGCCTGTCCATTTCGTGAATTATATTCACCGCGTGATCACTGACAAGTATAATTGAAACGCAATAAGGAATATGGCAATGGACGCAGAAGGCAAGCCGACCCTACAACATCTCAATGTAAGCTTACCCCGATACAACTACCTACTTAGGTAGTGTCTTGGCACCAGAGTCGACGGATCTAACAACCGATGTAGAACTCACAATCGCAAACCATTCTCTGGCTTCTCGAAGAGCTTGAGATCCCGTACAATCTCAACTTGTTTGAGCGCCAGAAGAACCGCGCGCCCGAGAGTCTGAAGGAGACGCATCCGCTCGGCAAGTCCCCGCAGCTCATCACCGCGTCGGGGCGCGTCATCATTGAGCGGTCGGCCATCACAGCCTACCTCATTGCTACATACGACAGCGCGGGCAAATTCAAAGTCTCCGGCGCCGACGATGCTCACGATGTCGTGCGCGAGCAAGAGCTCGTAGGCTTCGCTGAGGCGAGCTTTGCGCTGACTGCTACAACGGCCATGATGATGTACTACCTGAAGACCCTATCGCCGTTCTTCATACGCCCCCTCATCGCGGCTGTCAGCGCTATGCTTCACGTGGGATATCTTGACAAGGAACTCGATGCGCAGCTCAAGTACATGGATAGCATACTCAAGGACCAAGAGTACTTCGTGAGCAACGGGAATCCGACGAGGGCCGATTTCATAATGCTGTTCTTCATACAGACGGTGCACGACAGCAAGGTCTTGGATGTTACTCCGTACTCAAACGTGAAAGCATGGCTTGATCGTTGCATGGCTAGGCCAGCGTGGAAGCGAGCTATAGAGAAGGGCAATGGGTACTCACTCGCTCTCTGAGCTTACGCGCCCTGCTTCAGATTGTTGCAGCTCATGTAATCAACGGGAAATAATACAAACCCCAGTTGTAAACATACTAGAGGGCCGGAGGAAGAGCATCTGCCCTCAAGGTGTCAACATATCGTCAGATGATCACACGGGTTCTCAGTACCTAAAAAGGTTCCTTTCCTTTCGCCTTAGTCCTGCCACGTAGAAACCACTCTCTATAAATGGAACCAGATGCCGCAGAATATGTTTCTCAGCAGGATACACCGACAAAGCGTCTGAGACCTGCATATGTTCTCGACAGTACGGTGACTCACTTAAGCCTGGAACCGAATATGACGGCATGATCTAGAGGCATTAGCGCCCGGAAAATGCAGCATACTGGAACATAGCGGTGAGAACTTGCACCTACAGCCTCCTGCTTGGCTGCGATCGTAAGATTCTCTAAGCATCTCGAGCGCATGAATCAACTAGCAGCCAGTAACGCAGAACTTCACGTGGCTGTTCGCATACACCGAAAGACTACTGCGGCCGGCGTTGCTACTTGTCGTAAATATGAGATGATTATTGGTGTGACTATCGGCGTAGGTATAGTACGAATCCTATATTTTAAGCAATGATGTAGATAGGGACTTAATCGGAAGATAGCATACGTCTTCTACGTAACATGGCTTCCGGGATATTATATTCCGTCGGTTCACCGTTGTTGCACAACTAGGACAAGCTAATATCAAGTTGTTCTTATTCAGAGCTTATAACTCATACCGCTACAATGATGGCAGGCTAAATATCTCAGTGCTGCATGAGAATGACACTATGGCTTCGGAGCACAGCTCATCGATGCAGTATTACTCAACGACTATGCTCACGCCTTGTTTGCAAGCTTCGGCAATCTCACCGGCAAACCGAAGAACTGTTAGGAACTCATGAGTTGGTCATACTGCATGATCAAACTTGCATCTAGTCATACATTAGGAAGTAATGCCTCGATGAACGCTTCCGTAACCGCCGTTAGAAATGAAAACCGAAATCGAAGTCATACACATGCCGTGCAAGGCTGGTGCACCAAGGTAGGCTGCGAATCACCTCTGGGCTTCAAAACCGTGGCGTTGCACTGCTGACTACCATGGCCAAACATACGGGCGTGTGCAAGGCAGTCGGCACACACAACCGCATGCCAACAGCCCGAAGTAACCGGATGAAACTGACCGTCGCGGTAGCTCGGGATGGGTGTGTTGCACAATGCGACTCTTACCGCAGCTGCGGTGCCTGCGAAATTACCGGCCAAACATCTCATTCGGATTTATAGTTGGAACCGGACTTACAAGTAGAACTAGGGTGGTATTTCATATGATCCCGTCGCAGTCATGTTAGGTAGTCAGATGACGAATTTACTATGCGACGTCGGTTGGATCCAGATAGACTAAGAGCCTCATTTCCGCAATTATTGCCGCTTAGATTTTGTCGCTAAGGCGAGTGAGTCATCGCCTTTCGTCTGACGGGCCGTCTTGACGAGTGTCAGCACCCAATCTGTGGTTTGGAGCAACTGGATAACAATTCAGCGCTGTGACTCGACGGATACTTCGTGAAACACTATTGGATATCTCGGAGGCCTCCCATCGTGAATTTCGCCTCATCCATTGTCTCTGCACACGACGACCGACTTTCCACGTGATCACAAATTCATCCAGCTCACAAGTTCATGAGTTGCCTAGATTGGCTAGTATTGTGATCGTCAAAATTTACGATTTTTTGATGAATGAGCAATTATGAGCCGCTTGCGTAGTGTGAATCATTTCATTTGGACTGCGACGTAATTTACCAGCCTACGGGGTCCTGTGGTGCAACGCCAACAGGCAGTGCTGGTGACGAATATACTGATTATAGGGATGAAAACGACGTAGTGGTATCCAAATCTTGGGGTCCAGGGCTAGCTATCCTCGCTATCTATATGACTCTACGAGGTAAGCGAGTATCCGTTGGCGATCTGGGGAGAGTGAGTCACTTGGTGATAGATCTCATAAGTTCGTCCCGAAACATACACCCAGTGCGCCAACACTGTCGAAAATAATCATGAAATTAAATAAAAAATAATCATTAGCGCAAGGGCCGACCTATGAATCTGAGGGAGGTGTGTATAGGAAAGTGGCAAGTCGAGGCCCATGCTGTATGCGTAGACCTTTCTTCATACTATATCGCCCTAGCTGGACGCCGCGAAGGCAAATTCACACTCATGATAGGATACACCCTATCAGCCGACGCGACGGTCTCGAATCATCGCAGGGCAAGGCGGCGACGACATACGAAAGCCTCAACGCAAGCCTGTCGCCAAACCTACCCGGACACTCGCCTAGTCATAGTCCTCCGCCAGTTTGTGCGGTGTGATAGGGGCTGGCCTGGGCTGACGGAAACCTCGACGTCCAACCAAAAACCCGCAACGCCATGCACTCGGCAGCCCTAACCCGCGCGCACAACACTCTTTCTTGTTCTGTAGGTAGTCTTTCCCAGATCTAGTTGGACGGGCGCGTCGTCGCGTGGGTGGATCCCTCGCCTCTCGAGTCTTATACTGCTGCCTATACGGTAACTAGCTGGCTAGCCGTACATACATACCTAGGTACCTGCCATGTTCAGCTCCAGCGTGAAAATTACTTGGTATCCGTACTATCCGGAAACGAACGGTACGCGGTAAGCGGGCAGTCCACTGATGGAGAGACGAACCCGCTGCCAGTCACCATTGCACACATCGACATGGCCCCCGGATGGGCGTAATCCCGGCCCTACTACGGTAGGTATGTACCTGGCGGTGGACTATGACAGAGTGGCCACTATTCTCGTCTCCTAGGTGGCGATGCCGGAGCGGAGCGCTTAGGACCCTGTTCTGTCCGCTGGTGTAGTGTACCTAGGTAGCCGAGTTGTCAAATGAGATGAGTAAAGCTGGTTTGGCGCTTCGTCAGAGGGGCCCTAAGGGCGCGCAAAATTGTCGTCGCATTACCTCCCTGCTGTGACTCGACTCGACTGTGCCCCGTGACATCACCTAGTAGTGGCGGGGGACATACGGCGTAACAGGCTAGGCATTAACGTACGTAGGTAGGTATGCCTGGCGTGTTCAGAGTGAGACATTGAGGCAGCAAATCACTGAACGGGTGTGCGGCAAAATTAGTCGCCAAAGGACGCCAAATGACTAATAGAAGGCGAACGTGAAGAAGACAGGCATAGGTATTTGCTAGAAATGATATGTGGAATACCCATTTCCCAACTGTCGGGTTCTTATCGCCGGGGCACCTTATTTGGCGCTGGGTGTTTGACTTATAGATCTAGGGATGCCTAATAACGGGGCAGGGGGTGCCAATAATATCATCGAAGGAATACCTATAGGTGTTCTATGGTGTAGAGATAATTACAAAGTAGGTGGTCGAATAGTGGTTGGTAATGGGGAAGTTCGTAATCCAGAGGAATATTCCACGCAGAACAGAAATACCAGTAAGAAGTTGCAAAAAAAAGTTTTCATGACGTCGAGATTTGTCACTCGGACAGGAAAATGTCTCCAGTGCGGCGAGCGAGTACGAAAAAGGGAAGCTTCCGGAATGAGTGGAGTGGCGACACTCCCGGATCTCTCTGTCGTCGAAAGCTCGCATTGCCCATGTCACACCTTGGCTTGGCCATTCACATGTCTGAATGGACGCTCAGCCACACTTCCAAGCGCGTAATTAGGGTCTTGGGCCATGGTGGTTCGCCAGTGACACGTCAACGAGCGTCCTCTCTTCTCTCTCGCGCGCTCACACACACTCCCGGAAATCTGGGTCGTTGAGGGCTCCTTAATATGTGCCAATAAGACAGAGATCGAAAAGCGAGGCAAGCATCGTGCATGCGCATGCTTGCTGTCAAGACACCCTGCTCATGTAACTAGGGAGTCCGGCTCTTCTACTTTACGCTAGCCTACGCTATCTCTCACCATGATTGCGGCACCCTGGGTGCGTCCTGCATCGCCGCTTGACCGGACCGCCTGCAGCAGCGGCAGCAACATCAGCAACTTCTCAGCGCACATATTCCCTGGCGCATAAATATTCCGTTGGGGCGCCAATCTTGTTGTTGCGCTGGCTTTCTCTGCTTCGGGATCCGCCTCTCTTGGGTGATATCTCGCAATAATGAGATGCTGTTATCTCGATGGTACGAGCGAGAGGGAGCCGATATCGTGAGTCCGGTGTCGCTATTGGGCCAACACCTAAAGTCAGCATGAAAGAACGAGGGCCCGGTGAGGATAATGCATGGATCAGTAGATTGTACAACACAGCAAAGGCTCGACATCATGTTATGATAAGTTTGCACAATGCAACTTGAGATCAACTGTTTCCTACCTCTTGGTTGGGTGCTCCCCTTTCGTAGTGCGCGTGGTGGGTGTCAGTGACGATAGTTCTGACTGGTCTTACTGGTTAGTCGCCCTCACTATCAGCTGTATAGGGCATAATTTTAAGCATAGTCATCATAGGGCTCGAGGTGTCTGAGTATCAAACCATCTCGCGCTATCTGGATCGTGATGGTGAGCGTAAAGCGGCAATACGTAGCTGATAAGTGTGCAGTGTCAGCGTTTGCAGGAGAAGCAAGTCGCTGCGCTGTCTGTGCATGTCATCGTCGATAGTTTCCCGCTCAGCACAAATTATTGTGTCATCTTTTATTATTCTTTTTCTGTGCGATTTTCCGTTGTCGACTGCTATGCGACCTCGCTGTCTTAATTGAGAGGGGCAGTCGCATGAGCAGGAGGGGTTCGTTTCGCGACACCAGCCAACAAGAATTTTGGATTTCTATATCTCATTTTGTGCGCTCAGCTACGTCAGAGCCCCCTGGGTTCTGTCATGGGTTGTGCCATGGGCTAAGGACCAGGGCCAGCTCGGCGAAATTACAGCAGCCGCCTCATATTCCTGCAGAGGAGGCATGAAACAATGCAGACCGCCCTCCGTCTTCACGAGAAGACAACTGTCGGTGAGTGACAACGGACGAGGATCTGCTTGATAGTCGTGAGGTGTTGTCTGGTGAGGGCTCCTATTTTCGGCTCGACGCCAATGGGTTGTTTCTCGTTAGTTGACGATGTGTCAAAGGACAGAGGGCTCGGTGGAGTGCGTCCAGACCGTTTCGGTCGGGCTATTGGGTAAGGGATGGGAATAGGATGAAGAGGATTGAGCAGTCAATTTGGTGCCGGACTTCTCTAGTCATCTAGGCAGGGTGTGTATTTTGGATTATTACCCTGCAGAGCCCAAAAACGCTCCAATCGGGAGCTCTACAAGTGCATGCGGCCTGAAAGCAAGGCCCCCAAATTGGCCATACATTCGACAGCATTTCACTCAGCCCCATCAAATTGGACTTAAGTTGGACATCAGTGCATTGAGAGGACCAACGTCGGCCGGGCATCACGGCATAAACACGACAAAGTACCACACCATGACGTCCATTCTTGTGAGTCACCTTGGTGAAAGACCTACGAGATCGGAGAGTGCCTACCTGACTACTGGCTTGGGGGGGGGGGGAATCGCAAGTCGGTGTGAAGTTAGCAGTCGAGAATTCATTCAGAGAGGGCGTGAGAGCTGGGCACGGAAATATGAAACGAACAAGCAAATTTTTCCTCGTTGGGAAGAAGCAGGTAGTTGTGCGCTAGCCCGACCGGTGAGAAATGCGACGGCAGAGGCGAGACCACAGGGGTGTCTATGCTGTATCTGGTTGACGGATGGTCATCGCTCATCAAAAGAAGCTTGGGTCTGCATGAGGTGTGCCGCCAACATGAAGGATTAGCTCGAAAGGGGTGGATATTGTCTGCGCAACGCTAATTTCCCACGCCGGCCGATCCACATCCTTTCTTGATGGACCGACCCGTGGTCGTGGATGTAATCTTTGGCCTGAAAACTACTGTAAGGAATAAATAAAATAAAATGGTAACCTGATCGTCGAGTGACTAGGACAGTTCTGGTGATACTGTACGGGGCTAAAGCCATGCCACCCCCCTGACGTTGAGGCTGATGAGAAACGGGTCGAGATTAACGATGGCCGGAATGGTATCCGTGCTTTTGATGTTCAACATGCGCATGAGAGTCCGTCCAGGGCAGGCATGGTGTTGAGCCGCACCCCTTTCTCTAGTGTAATTAAGCTTTGAGGCTCATCAATCGTCATCATGCGTTATCGGATGATAAGTACGGCGCATGGTTTGATGTTTCTTGGTGATAATCGTCTTGTCCTATTCATTATGAGACCGTCGCACAACAGTGTGTAGGTATGCCGAATTACTTGTACACCCCATTGTGAGTATTCATGTTCGTAGTTGAACTGTAAAGCCAGTCATACGTAGAGTCATACATAGGATCAAGCCCACTATCATCGCTGCTTCTTAATTCTTACGAATCGCAGGTTGATTGAGGCCAGCAAGATAACGGTAGGATTGCGAAGAGTTTTTTCATGGGCCGGGTCTTGGCCACGATCTAACCAGGGCGGGTTTCGTGTAGGTGCCAATGTGCTACAAATAACATGATGGCGGGCTAATAATACCGAAACAATGTGTCGGCTTGAGACATGCTAGCCAACAAAATGAGCACCGTGCTCTCACCTCACCAGGATTGCGCAGCATCTCGCATCGATTGGGTGCAAGGCCAACATGTGAATTCTACAGTCGAGTTGTTGGATGCAAGCTCGGCAATGCTATAAGTCGGTGCATATGTGCTAGGAGAAGCCATGTGGCAGATGACCAGCAACGAGGAGCCAATGAGAGGGAAAAGGGGCAGCCTATGAGAATCGTGTATTTTAATAGGGAGCATATAACTGAGTCTAGCGCAGACTCTCGACCACTCAACTACTCAACACCCATCGTTGGTGGCTGGTGTTTGGATCGCTGATCCTGACTCAGCTCGTCTCTAATTCCACCGAATGCAACGGTAATACATGAGGTCTGACAGCATAGGCTACCGGGTTCTAAAATGGTTGGTATCTCTGGTCAGCATTCTAGAACAGTATAGCGTATCTGAGTGCAGTAAGTACGGGCACTACCTTATCCTTAGTGTGCAGGCTATCAGTCAATTAGGACATTATACCTCTAATAGTATAGGCAGTAAGTGCCGGCATTCTTAGTGTAGGTAAGCAGTGTAAATAGCAATCATTTAACTATTGCCGCTCCTCGCTCGTATTTCGGTCCAAGTTACGGGAAACGTGTATATATCTATCTAGGCTAGGTAGGTAGTCTGGGTCAGATAGCGAAGGAGGATGTAGGATGGATCGATGACCGAAAGAATGAAGTGCCCAGACTAGGTAGCTACAAATAGAACAAATAGAAGACATCATACATGAAGGTGGGCATGCCTCCTCACTTCATCATTGGCAGAGGGGGTTGGAGATGCGAGGGAGGGTGGGCAAGGTGGACACGCTGTGCGGCGAACTCCACGTTTTTGCCTGGGCCTCTTCTTCCCCGCGATGCATGTGGAGGTGCAGATGACCGTCTCTAGCATGAACCAATCCATTCCCCGTTGAGGGGTTCGGTCATAGTAGGTAGTCGATAACGGGAATGCGTGAATAGCTACTTGCGTGGTTGAGGCCGGCACGGCACGATGTCTTGAAGCCTATCTAGGCAGTGGTATAGATATCGTACGTAGTGACTCAACCAGCAGGCTACACTAGATTCATCAGAGTCCACTCATCCGATGTATCAATATCGACACTCGGTGCTGTACATACCGTGCTGCAGTACCAACGCTACACCATTCACGGGCAATGAGACCTCGCTGCTGTGAGGATTCTCTTCCGTCACATCCGATACGGGTAAGCACCGAATACCACCTACTTATATGTATATATTCTGTAGGCACTATATAAGCAGGCTGGGTAGTACAGTACCTCGCAGCTGTGATGTGATTGTGAATGTAGGGGGGCTGGGAGGCAATCACTCCCGTTACAGAACGCAAGCGCTCAATGAAACCCTAGCCATGGGAAGAGAGTCGGGTGTGAGAGCGGGTGTGTGTGCTCTGTGTGTCCATTGAGGGCGTCTTTCTAGCTAGAGCGGAAAGACACCGGCCGTCAACTCGAGCTGAGTTGACCACTTTGGCCTAGATCTTCGATCTTCGATCTTCCTCAGACAGGCATGTGGTTTTCAAATCTAAAGACGGAAAAGGCGATGAAGACGTCGAAGTGGGAGCTGAGAGATACTTGGGTATTATACCGAGGCTCCTCTCTGCCCACATCGTCCAAGTCCCGTCCAAGTCCACATTCACATTCTTATTGGCCTGCATGTATCTTCAGACTATTGTGACTACCAATTATCGGTCGTGCACGTGTAGTACATACTATATAAAGATATTAGATGATGCACGACATACCTGCATAGCATAGCATAGCATAGATAGGTAGGTACAGTAGGTCCTGAACAACCTACGAGAAGACAAGACAAGACAAGACAAGACACGACACGACAAAACAAGACATCGGCATCGGGTGGATATACCTACTCTATAAGTAATTGAGCCAGGCCAGTACTTGCGTCGTATGCGGCATGGTGAGGCATTACCTAGTAGACTACCTAGGTAGGTCTGTTAACCACCTCCAGTCTGTGCCTGGTATATGCTGCATGCCCCTCCCTCTGCCCTCCCCCTCCTTCGGCCCAGAACGGAAGAGAGGTTTGGACAGCTGATGAGATTTGAGAAGTGGGGGAAGACTGAACAAGAAGAAGATCACACATTCTTGTCTGGCGATCTCACCCTCCTTCTCACTTTCTTCATAACCAAGGCCGCTCAGCGATGACGAAAGAGGGCTTGTTTGTCGTCTTCCCTTCTACCTAGCCTGCCTGCCTACCAGCCTACCAGCCTACCTGCCTATCTCTATCCACCCCGGTACAGTAAGTGACGCCGCCATCCACAACAGTGCCATAGGAGCACATACATATCTGTGCCGTCTGCCATTTCTACCATTTCTGCCATCCGCCATCCGCCATCTACCTATCTGCCATCCTCTCTGAGCCGCATTCTTGGAATTGGCTCGGTGGATCAAACCAGTGCACCGTCGTGTCGTTTCGTTTATGGGAATAGAATTCCGGAGCCGTCGAGGTGTGTATCCTTTGCTTCACGGCCTGCCTCACAGCCTGTCTCTACCCGTCCGATCATCTCCTCATCGACCTCTCTGGCCCTGTACTCACTCAATTGAGTGTTTGTAATTTCTCTGGGCAATTTCCTAGTCTGGACGGGAGGACTACATATATTAGAAAACTGCAATCCCACATGCACGCGCGCTTCATTCAACCGCGCCAGCCACCACCCACTCATTCTGACAGCCTTGGTAGACAAAGACAATACGAGGGATTTGATCTGTTTCATTTCCCTCGACAACCTACCTACCTAGGTCCACTAAGTGATCAAGCCCCGAGGTGGCCGTGGCGTCAGGCTTGTTTGACTTAGACGGTGGATTTGCCATCTGCTCCGCCCGTCCGTGCACTTTTACATACAGGCAACACTGGCTATTGCGCAACACCTGGAACTACCGGCACTTGCTTGGCCAAGCTCCCAGCCCGATTGAGGATTGAGTCACTCTTAACTAGTTAATTGCCGGAGATAAAACTACAACTCGTCGCCCGGATTTCTACCTGGACTTATAAGTGGCGTAGCTGTACTTACTACCTACATATATGGCGACCTTGGTTACTCATTGCGCGAATTGTTTGCGAATGCGACACTAGTCACAATCGCCTCAATCCCGCGCGCTCACTTACACGGCGGAAACTGACCGTGTGGTGTCCAGCCTCGATTTTTCTTCTTCTCTCAATGAATTACTATTCCATGCCCTGAGAGCAAAATTTTTCTTCGCTTTATAGTCCGAACGACCGGGATATTGGTGGGATTATAACATTACACGGACGGCGCGGACTTTAGCAAGCCTCGGCAGCGCTCGTGTTCTGGGCCTTTTTCTCACTTACACCACATCTCAATTTCGCTAAACTCCGAACCAATTTACGATCCTCGCACAGATCCCAAATCATTCCTGGCTATCTGGGACGACCCTGGCAGCACTGGCATCCACCGAGCATCCTTCTTATCAGAGCTGCTATGTACTAGGTGTATGTAGTGCATTTCGCACAGTCAGAGACTTCACGACGCGGAATTAGGAACGACGGACAGTAGTTACAGTACAGTACAGCATACATACAATACCTACAGCACGGTACGGTTACTTGGATTTTACTAGGCATCGAGGACCACGAAAGCCGCCAGCTTCCGTATTTGCCGATTATCGCCGGCGAATGACTGTGACAGCACGATTACGCCATTGTATCAGGCATTCAGGAAAGGGCCTGGAATCCTACGAAGAGGCTGGGTACCAATTGCGCAACGATCACCGTATTCGCAACCCTTGCTGACCCGGTCCTTTGGAATCCCGAAGGCCTTTGATCGTGTTGCTCTTACGGCATTGTTGTATCAGGTCGACGGCTGTGGCAAATGAGAAAAAGGGGTGGCTTGTGTCAATTGTTCTACATTTACAATCACCCTGATCGCCTGGCTAGCTGGCTGATTGACTGATTCGAAGTGATTCATCGACCAGTCATTTATGACGCAGCTTCACATGACAGCAACTGGAACGGCAAACGAGGCAACCAAGAAGAGGGAAAGCCGAAGAGCTGATCAATGAGGGGCGACTTGCGACAGGCGAGAGCTGAAAGACAAACTCGGTCCACTAATCGAATGACTGCAATCCACTGCAGTCCTCCACTGCGATCTTCTGCACAGGCGGCTTCAGGCACTGCTAGTACGCTAGACTCCAACACCGGGCCCAACTAGGGGCCGACGGCCAGACTGTTAGCAGTACCCGGTCCGCTGTGCCGGTAGAGCCAGTGATTGGTGCGAAGCGCTTGTGCTGTGTTGGGCAACAAAGTGCGAGACGGAAGCTTCTCGGACGTTGTGGCGGTGCCTGACAAGACATTACCAATCTATCGAGGGTGACGCTAGGCCGAAAGGGGTAGCTGTTGGATTATCGCACTCCCCCGGGTCGCTCTTCTTTCGCCCCCCCTTCTGCCCCTTGGAGGCACATACAGTGCTGTACACACACCACTAGCGGGCCTAGCTTGCTAGCAGGTTTATTTGCCAAGGATCAGGGCTTCAGTGTGTGGCCCTCCCCTGCACGCCTTGGCTTTCCTGCCCCCTTCGCGCCAAAGAACAGGGCAAAAAAAAAAAAATAAGAGTGATAAAAAAAAACAATAAAAAATTTTAACAAGGGGGGACAAGCTTAGTCCCCACAAGCCAAGTCCCACAAAGGACTCGCTACCTGCTCGCTCATACAAAAGCTGCGCACCCGCACCTAACACACCTTTACATGTCATTTTTTCTCTCAATTTGGCTTTCGCCATAGCTCTGACTCAATCGCCGCGATTCACGATCTCGACGCTCGTTCGACCGTCCCGAACCCCATCGATATCGATCCATCCAATCGATTCGTCATTGCTAGCCAGCCTGGATCCCGAAAGATCCAGCTCCTTCTCGCGCATTCTTAATAATAATCGAAGTCGACGACGCTCGGCTTGGATTATTACTCAACCCTGCTCACCCATCCTCGCCCTGGGGGATAACATCTCACATTTATAGCATGTTCTCACAAAGAAGTCGGTCTTCCTCTCCTCTTCCTACCGACCACAATCCCAGGTGACGGGCGTCACTTTCTACAGCGTCACGACATCAGGCGCGAGCAGACTTCTCTCAACAGACAGGAACCACCACACGACAACACCCTACATCACTACGCGCGCGGCCAAGGGGGGCGACTGCGGAAACCAGCACCGGCTCGATTGACACCAGCTTTCGATCTTCGGTCTTCGCAAAACAACAGCGCGCGCGCTTTTTCGTCTCGTTTCATCCACGAGGCGCCAGTCGGGACATTGCAGCCACCAACAGCAGCAACATTCGCCGCAGGCTCCGTTCGCGACGCCAACATGAGCCACTTCGGTTCGCCGTACTCGGGCACGCCTCACAGAGGCGCTGACCCTTACTATAATAATTACGACGTGAATAGCCCCTCGCCAACACCGTCGCCACATCACTACCCATTCTACCCAGCAAAGACCCCGCAACGACCCGCGACTCGAACCCACGTCCGCGGCGCCAGCACCGGCTTCGGCGATTACATCCCCCGTCCGACGACCGCCTTCTCACCGCGATACAAGAGCACCGGCGAGTACGCCACCGGCCCAAGCCCGCAAGTGAGTTCGCGAAAGCGTAGTTTTTCCCATAAGGGGTCGAAGCATCACCATCACCATTTTGACCATCATGACTACCCCCCACCAGCGCCCGCAAGACACGAGCGGCGCAGGTCCTTCACCTGCTATCGGGCCTCTTATGGGGACTCCGACGAAGACGAAGTCATCGAGGCGGGACATGGTTATGTTTATGTAATAAGGCCGCAGTGGAAGAGTTCAAGACACAGAAATCTCTATGACTATTACACTGACCGTCCCGAGCATGCCACTGATTCCCGCTACTACCCACAGGCTATCCCCACGTTTTCCTTTGAGAAAGAGAAGGCCGACTATGCTCGTTATGAGGAACCCCCGCTCCGCTCCGCTACGAGGGTTGGTCACCGTACCCACTCGCGTCACCCTTCCTCGGGGGCCGTACCTAACATCCAGCGTCCCGCCACGGCTCGTCCGTCAGCCGCCGTGCCCAAGAAGACGGTAACAGCAGCCCCTCGAGCCACGGAGGCTGATGCCGCCAAATACCGGATCCCCGCCGGCTACTCGTTGAAGAATTGGGACCCAACCGAGGAGCCCATTATGTTGCTGGGTAGCGTGTTCGATGCCAACTCTCTTGGCAAGTGGATATATGACTGGACCGTGTACCACCACGGGGCGGCAACCCCCATCTCGGACATGGCCGGCGAGATGTGGCTACTCCTAATTCAGCTCTCGGGGAAGATAAAGCGCTCAGAGGAGATTGTTTCCAAGGTCCGAGCCCAGGAAAACCGGGAGATGATCGAGGATTTCATTGAGTCAGGCGAGCGCCTGACGGACAAGCTACGGTCTCTTCTCAAGCGATGCGAGTCTCCCATGTTGAAGGCCAGCAAGAAGCGGGAGGCCGCCCAACTCGGCAAGAACTCGGGTATTGAGTTCGTCGAGACCCTCTTTGGTCGTGAGCGCGAGCTCGAGAAGACGGAGCGCTTCATGCAATCGGTGCGCCTTTGGAACCTCAGGTTTGACGCCAACTGTGAGGACATTTTGAAAAGGCCGACCCAGTAAATTCCGCCATCGGATGGATTTTTCTCCCGTTGGATTTATATCACCCGCCATTGGTTTCCTGTGATTGCTCCTCAGGCTCATTCAGGACCCGTCCTCTGGCTACATCAACAATCTATACCCAAAACCAAACTACCTTGTCGAGACGGCCGCGGCCGTCGTGTATCACTACCGGGATTTTTTCATTGGTTTTATTCCCACGGACTTCCCTTCTCGGAATTTCCTATGTGATGTGTTACTATTGTCATATTACTCAGGCCTCAAGGCAGTTTTGGCATCGTGGGGGAAGATGGCTTTTCCGTGCCCTTTTTCCTGTCTCAGCTGTTTCCATTTTTTGAGATACCCCAAGAGCAGAACAGGATGAGAGAAGAGACGTCGATGAGGCAGCGCGACGGAATTTTGCGCTTTTCTATCATTCATCTTACGATTACTACATATCGCGCCGCGCAAGCACAGCAGGACACGAATGAGAACACGAGTGACTCTGATTAATGCAGGGACATTCGGGCTCACGGAAGATAAAAGTTAGGACTCGCAGGAATTGGTTTTATTTCTTTTGTTTCCTTAGACCGATTCGTCGGTCATCGCTTTCGCAGAGTCGCCACGGGATATATCTGCGGCGGGTTATTGCCACGCTGCGAGATTGGCGAGAAATACGCTTTAATGATGTTTATTGGAGGATATCTCGTTGTCCTAACTATCGATGGGACGGCCATTTTTGGATTTGTTGGTTTGCGCGCAGGGCGTTTTCCCTCTCATTCGTCTGGGCTTGCAGCGACTTATAGAGTACTCTAGATGGAAGAGTGCATGAAGCTAGTTGGCCGTGTAGCATCCGGGTTTGTTCACACTGGCTGGCTGGATTGGATATACCCTGATTGTTTTTTGTTTTTGCTGTACTCAAACTCAACTGTAGTGGTAGATTAGAGGCTGAAATTCAAATGCGAGAAATCTCCTCAAAAACCTGGTCTCTTTTTAATGCTCATGATCCTTGATTTCGTGACTTTAACTCTGAATTTAACCCTAACCCTCAAACAGATTTGAGAGATTGGCGCTATGCTCCGTTGTATTAGTGCAGGTAGTATCTACAGTAGTCTACTGTAAGGCTGGCGGTAGGCCACGTCTTCTGCGATGATGTCGTCTCGTCCCTACGCATGCAAGCTTCCCGCGCGCGCGCTCTGCAGGCGGCGGACGGACGGACCGCGTGGAGACCTCGTGCGCCAAGAAATCGACGTTGCGCTGCATACGGAGAATAGAGTTTCTGTCAGCTAACCGATAAGATAACTAATATTTCTAGTACGACCTTAGGTAATCTTGCGTCCCCAAACCAAGGGATACGAAAAATACGCTGCAGAAAATTACGGAGTGGTCAGAGGACACATATGCTAAACGTGGAGACACAAACAAACAAACAAACAAGTTACATTGTGCTAACGTACTGGGAGCCAGGTATGCTGGCGCCATTTCGCGAAGATTTGCGAGAGATTATCATGGCTACCCTGCTGCCTCTTTTTCGCTCTCGCTTAGAATTTTTTTTTTTTTTCTTCCTAGCTTTTGTTAATTTTAACCTCCGCGCGTTATTATTGTCCTGTTCATGCCCATATGCAGTGCGCAGTCTCATGCACGGCGCGCTCTGTGGCTTTGGCTTTTTTTTTGTCTCATTAGTTACTCGTCATAATAAGTAGCTAATGGGCGGGCGACCGCTCAGGCGGCTGAAATTACTTGCTAATCTTTCTTCGCTTGGGCGTCCGCTTGGATGGAATAGGTAGGTATGACGCGGCGGGATTTGCGCCACACACAACCAAAAGAGAAAAAAAATTACTGTTTTTGTTTTATTGATTATTATTGTTTATTATTTCTTCCTGGGTATTATTTATGGCATGTTTGTATGCGCTTCGCTTTGTTTAGAACATCTCGTGGAAAGAATGCAGTCATCAACTCAGTGGTCCGTTTAGTCTACGATAGTGTAAACGCGCCGGGCATACCGACTATTAGCTGTTTCTTTTTTTTTTCTATTTTGTCTCAACTTAGGCCCTTACGGTCGGCATGTCCTTCTAGTGCAGTGTAGTGTCGGTACCCAGCAGAGATCTGCGCGTACGCTAACTAGGGCTTCTGAAGATTTTTTTGCGAAAGGGAGGCCGTGTAGCGTTCCGAAACACCCTGCCAGGGCAGTGATCCTGCGCTAGGGCACCAGGGTAGCGCTCCTTCAGGGGTGCGAGTTAGTTCAGACGGGGGAATCGGATGGCTGGAGTAGCGCGGTGATTAACTAGTGATGGGTGAGGCTGGTCTTGGCCCAGGTAAGCACCTAGATAGATCCTCTCTCACCTTGGATGCAGGTCGTTGAGATCGTGGCCTTTGGGATGTATGCTGTACGTAGGGCTTGTCTGCCGCGACGGCGGCCTGACTGGCTACTGTTACCTATGGAGGTATCACGGAATACTACGGTACATGTGTGTAGATATGATCATACTCCCATAGACATTACATTGGTATGTGTAGATAGTCGTCTTAATAAACCAGCCCGTGTCATTCGCACACTTTTCGCGGCTCTTCTAGTTGGAGTCACCGTATATATGTGGATATTTCATTTGATATAGGTAGCAGAACCTGCTGCATACACCACAACACGGGATCGGTTAACGGCTAGCAACGTAGATAGATGATCATTACACGCTCGTCTTGGTAGCGACAACTAGAACGCGGCTCGTTGTATGTACCCGTGCGGCTCCCTTCTCGTATGCGACGTCCGCTGAAAAAGTCGCATACTGTGCAGCTGTGGCTAGTGAAAATAATGGTAAAATATATTTGATATGTAGGTGAGGGGTGCGTTTAGATCACACAAAGGAAACCAAGTCGGCCCTAATCCCAGAGCAAGGGAATGCGATCTTATTTTTTTTCTTTTCTTTTCTCTGCCATCCGGATTATAATTCAGTAGGGTGGTGGTGTGCTGATGGGCGAGCCAAGACTTCAATTCTTACTCTGTATTCCAGCCCTGGTTAGTAGGGAATAACAGCCCCTGGCACGCACGAGAGATGGCTTACCTACCCCCTTCGCAAAAGGCCTTACGCTACCTACTTGTAAGTACATCAGATGAGACATTTGGCTGTGCCTTGCATAAGTATGTGGACGGCACGCAGAGGGGAAATGGTCTAGAGGGCAAGAAAACTGTTTGCGCATTGGCCCCGAATGAGGTAAGTTTTAAGTCAACGTGGTGGCGATGTTTGCTTTTCGGTTCTAGTTTTCGTCTGATCAGAGCTCGCCGGCCAAGAATAAGTCGTGAGACACGAGTACCAAGTCAAGTACGATATTAAAACCCGATGACAATCCGCATCCAGCCACTCTTCTCAGTGGGTATCACAGCTTACTTTTTTTTCACTTTACGACATGTGCTTATCCGCGGTAGATACGGGTGCTGGACAAAAGAGAGGCTGACACGGCGTCTGGATTGCCAATCAAGAAGTCTAAAGCCGGTTTCTCCTCTCCATAGGGCCGTACCAATCAAGGGGGGCTGGAGCGAGCAAGACGAATTACTGGTGTCACAGTTGCACTGAAATAACCAACCATCTCACTCGGGCGATCCTATAGTCCGTATCAAAATAGCAGCATATATGCAACCACAGGGCCGTAGTGGGTGCCCCAACACATGTATGTATGCAGGCAGAGAGAAAGAAAGAAAGAAAGCAAGGGTGTGTGTGCGTGTATCGCAACGTAATAGCCAACTGCACTGGCGATAGCGAGAGTCACATCAGCCGGACGCGAACATGCGGCGATGCTGGGTCCTTTACCAGCCCGTTTTATCCTCCCCCCCTCTTCCTACCTGTATTCCCCCATTCTTGCTTCCCTGATTTCGATCAAGACCTACGCATAACTACTTGCTTTCCGATGGGGCCGAAAGAGGCTGAAAATTTAGTGTCTGTGGCTACCTAAATTGTTTTACATTGATCGGGAGGTCAGACGTAAGTTTAGGGCTCGCTCCGCCTCCCGGATCACGGAAACACCCTCGCGCACACTCCAACAGCCGAGAGATGGTCTGCTTAGGTACACCAGATACACCACACTACGCTGCGCTACGTTAGGTTCCTCTCCCAGCCTCCCGCTGGCTTCCGCTTCTAATTCGGGAGCCGGAATGGCAGTTGAACTGGGACGCGACCACGAGAGCGTCCAATTAGGCTAATGAATTTCAGCTGGTTACCTAGTCCTCCAAGAATATTAAGTCACTTGCCGGCGTGAGATTGTTCTACCGGATGCAGAGCCAACATGCGAGGATGGGTTGGATGGATGACCCAGAAACTTGAAACTATTGTACATCATTGGGTATGATGTGTACGTAGGTATTCGACTCAACACTCGACATCGTCACCTAAGCCTCCAACAATGACGCCGCAAGTAACCAGAATCCCACATACCTACCAACCTCCATTCCCTCATGCGGTAGAAACAAGAGAGAGGGGTAAGTACTGTAGGGGTTATTCAAGAGCTATGACGCCGCAGCCCAGTCCAGCCCGTCAACCCCTCTCTCTCCATTCCCCCCAATTCGATTTGGCCTCCCCTCCATGACATCCATGCTGCCATGCATGTCACCACCGTTGGTGGCTGGGGTTAAGGCCAGAGCGAAAAAAAAAACAATATACCTGGCGTACCTATGCGCACACACACACACACACACACACATACGTAAAGAGAGCGGCGCACGAAGATTCCCCCACCAATCACGGCCGCAGGTGTGGTGACATTAGGTCGTCGCCCTTGCAAGCCGTGAACCTCTTACTTACTGCTATCTTCTCCCCGAAGAGAATATAGGCTGGGCTGCATTCGCATCCTTGGAAAGCAGGATGGCTGGGCGAGAGAGACACGCAGCGCAGGCAAGGCAAGGCAGGGCAGAGGCAGATCTTCCCTCGTGGCTGGTGTTGCATGCGTTGCGTTGCGTTGCCCTGCTATGCGTACGGCCTCTGCCTGATTGCTTGCCTGCCTAGACTAATTGATTACCTGCCCGAACCCCGTCCCCTCATCCTCTTCTCCCCTGGCCTTTTTGTTTCACGTCTCCAAACAAACAGGAATCCTTCCATGCGTGTTCCTTCATTGCCCGGCTCGCGCCGGCCGTTGCTAGCTTTTTGCGGGCGCGCGTGTGCGGGTGCGGGACGCATAGGCGACCGGTGAAGTGAGGCGCTTCGGTCTACTTAACTATCCGTCAGGACTATTGCGCGTTACAAACTCCTTCCGTCAAGAGCCTGTGCATTAGGTAGGAACTAGACAGTGTGCCGAGTAGGACTTGCGAAAGAGCCTCCAGATCCCATACATCACCCCCAGACGACTGCACATCTCACCCACGTGAGTAGGCGAACAGGGTGGGTGAGATGCCTATCTAGATAGCTAATACTGCTTACATATTGCACGTCAGATTCCTCATCTGTGTAACTGCAACCCTAAATCCTCTATCTAAGTAGTGACTTAATTAGATATTTGCATATGCACATACATACGTAGACAGTATAGTCGGCTTACCATAGTCTTACTATAGTAAGCCCACCCAGAGTCCGTAGCTACGCGCCCGGAGATATGTAGTCAGCGCCGGTGCCGTGGTCCCCTTAAAGTCGGATAGCCGGCCCCTTTTCGCATTTTCTCTATCTGGTAATTGATTACCTACTGTAGGTCCTTTAACAAAGTGTAGGACTACATACTCATTTACCCCTCGTCAGAGAGCGAGGGGAGCCAAAAATCACGAGCCCAACTCCCAAGCAGACCTTACCAAAAAACATTAACTCTAAAGCATCTTTTAATAAAAGCTATACCGTTAGGATTGCAATCTCTAGATCTATGTTTCATTCAAAATTTTTATGTTTTAAACACCTTGTTTAGTAACATGCCACTCCGTTGAAATAGTAGTGTTAAGGTGCTAGATGGAATTTGTGTATGGTTTTTGGCTCCCCTCACTCTCTGCTCTCGTGCCATAATGACGTACAGACTAGGTATGGCAAGGCATGGCAGGCGATGAGGTTTGAACCTCATCATGCCATTTTCTTCCTTTGGCCTCTGTAGACTGTGTAATATACATAGGTGTACGTTGTATGCTATATACATGTGCTCGCGTGTACTAGTTCGCATCTTTCAGCACGTGAGAACGTATCACGTGTGCAGGCAAACTACAGTGGCCTTTCGAAAAATTGTATTCACGGCGGTTAAGATGGCTCAGCGAGTGCTCAAACATGAATACTCTAGATACGTGCCATACGGCCACAGGCGCTTGGGAATCGAACAAGGTGACTATTTGTGTATATAGTAGGTAGTGCGTAGGAAGGTGATTTTGAAGACCTTCGCGTGACAAGGATTTATTACCTACCCATAAGTATAGGGCTCGTTGCAATACGCTACAATACGAGCACCCGCAAGCTACCCCAAATGAGTTCCATCTCGCAACACAAATGAAAAGCATGTCGCAAGCTCAATTGGGGGCCAAACAGTTAGGGGGATGAGATATAAAACCACTGCAACACCACCTGCCTAGTATATCACAGTCTTGGCGTTGGGGGATTCTTAGGAGGGGCCTTTATTAAGAATTCCATTGTCCATTTTGCGAGGATGGCTCCAAAGCTGGTCACTTAGGCGCATCCTGTCAATCGAGGCGATGATTTTAAGTTGCCATATCCAGCCAGCCACAATACTCCAGTCTGTTCGGATTTATACCCCTTCGAAGAAGTGATGAGCCTACCGCAAGTAGTGTCACCCTACGACGATGGGCCGGAGAGAGTCTACCACTCAACATTAGAGTCTTACCACTCGACACTAGAGCCTGGGGTGCAGCATAAAGTGGAGGTCCATGAGGAATCAAATGAAGTAAAACCGAGGACAGTTTGTGGCGTTCCGATCTCGACGTTCCTCTTAGCCATCGCTCTCATCGCGGTGATTATCGCCGCAAGTATTGGTGGTGGTATTGGAGGCTCCATCGCTGTGAAGAACGCGAAGCAGTATGGCCAATCCCGCCTTCGAACACTCGTCTTTGAGATGGCCTCTAAAACTTGATTCCAGATTATGTAGTACTACTACAGTTGTTCAGGCACCTGCCACTTCTGCACCTGTTACTACTACACCTACCCCAACATCCGACACAAAAACCACCACGACTTCATCCTCCGTCTACATGGTTGAAACCAACGCTCTTCTCCCCCTGGGATGTCCTGGTTTGGACAGTAACCCACAGTCCAGCACCTTTGCACATCAAACCTCTACCTTTCAAATGTTCTGCGGCATGACATATACCTACAGCCGAGCGAAGGCGATTCTTAGTATAGTGAGTTTCCTTCCTCTCCCAGAATAATAGGGCATAGCAACTCATTTTCACTCAGATTGTTTATTCCCTCCACGACTGCCTGCAGGCATGCGTGTCGTTTAACCACTATGCGGACGCCGATAACTGCACCGCAGTTATCTTTTACGCAAACCTAACTTATGTGGTCCCGGGAGGCGAGGCGAATTGCTATATGGCGACAGACACATATGGTTCCCTTTCAGCACATAGCCAGGGCGACTATATAGTGACGGGATTGCTTGATATTGGATCTTAATAAATAACCCCTTTACGGTCTAGGCGATTCGGCAAAGGACTGGGACTACGAGGCATCAGGATAGATTCTAATCTAATGCTAGGTAATATTTATTAGGGGGAAACGAACATATGAGACGTTTTGGAGACAGGATATTTTTAATGTAGGCAGCAACTATCTAAATTGTACTCGGTGGAATTCTCTTCTGCATCTTTTGAAATCAGCTGTACGAGAGCCAAAATTGGATCATTGAAGCGCATTTCTGGTATTATTTATGCCCGTTGGTTCCTTGGGTTTGGTATATTCAGGATCGAAGAGCAGCGGCTCTGATTTCCCCCACTTTACATTCGCACTTTTTTTTAACTCTTTCTCCGGGCATATGTATCACATCTACGGCTCACAATATGGGGGCTATGAAGACTTGCGCATCCTCCTTTTAAACTAACAAGCTGCGGCTAATTATCACTACTCCTACATAGACAAACATCCAAGCTACTATGAACATGCTTAGAACTACCCTGTTTAGCACTAATACCATCATTCTATTTTAAACTTCATAGGCAAGCGTTGTTACGGTCCCATAGGTAACCGCAAACGGTTAAGGCTCTCGACCTTGGCAACGTTCTACTTTTGATTCAGTAGTGTTTTGGTATTGAGTTGCAGTTCCGTTCCGTGATAGGTGGCCGCCTTTTCCTCACCTAGCGAAGGTGAAGGCAAATGCCCTCGGCCATCCCTTCTTGGAGAAGATACAAAGAAAGGAGATGGGCCCAGGCAAGGGCGGAGAGACAGCACATGATTTTCATGACTGGGTAATTTTCTTCGAGGGAAGAACGAGCATTCATTTCTCGGAGCAATTGGGGTATATCCTCATGGTACCTGACCTCATAATCGGAACATGGCTGATGATTGCCCAGACTACAGCTAAATCTTTCCCGCGGACCTTTTCATTCACTGAAACGACCCCTTGCCTTGTCTTGCCCCTTACATGCAGCTCCCATAGCCTCAGCGCTGTTATGAGCACCATCAAGACCCACCGCTCATCCATCGCATCCGATCGCCCACTTCCCGTGAGTTCGGGGTCGAAAGGGTGTCTGGGGCTGGGGATGAATTTGTTCTACGAGAATACAGCCACTACCTCCTGTCCCGGGCCATCAGGTGCTTCTGTAGCGCTCGAGATAATGGTGCCACTATGACTGCTACTACCAGCGACAGCCTCCTCTTCCAAGCCGGGGCCCAACTTTACTAGCTTGAAGCCACCATTATGAGGGTTGTCGTCTTTTTCGGTCTTCTTTATCCTCCTCCACTCGAATGCCTCTTGGCACATCTTCTTTCTGCTCCCGACTTCATGCCAAGTGTTAAACAATAGCTACCCTAAAAAAATGACCAATAATTGACCGGTTACGCTAATTTTTTGGCGTAGTAGTAAATCTAAAACTAAGGGCATTTAAGAAGCTATAGCTGGTATGGACCTTAATAGCAAATAAGCAATTATATATATTTATTTTATAAATATTAAAAAGCTGTTAAAAATATATTTTAATAAAATAAAATATAAAAATTAAAAATATTTATAAAAATATTTTAGTTTTATTATTAATTAAAGTTTAATATAATAATTAAAAGCTTTTATAGCTATTTTTTTATAAAAAAGCTTAATAAATAGCTATAAATTTAGTTTATTAAATAAAATAAATATATTTAAAAATAAATATTTAAGTTTATATTTTATAAAAATTGTTATAAACTAACTATAAAGCGTAAAAGCCAGTTAAAAAACCAAGCACAACTAGCACAAAGGTTATAAAAAACAAACAAACTTATTATAAAAATATAAACCTAAGCATAATAAAGGTTATATAATAAAGTTAAAAGGGTTAATACAGTTAAAGGTTTGACCTGCTTAACCTAGACAACTTAGCAAGTTAATAAAGTTAATAAAGTTAAAAGCTTAACTTAGTTAACTAGTTTAACTTAAAAATTTAATATAAAAAAAAAAATATTATATAAAAAAAAGTTTTTTTTATAGCTAATAAACAGTTTTTTTTATTTTATTTATTAATTTAAATATATAATTATTTTTTA
>MU392725.1:0-88121 GCA_022578505.1 Nemania abortiva | reverse complement strand
ATATAGTTTAATTAAGTTTATTAATTTAAACTTATTTTTATATATTATTATAATTTATTTTTAATTAATATTTAAAAATTATATTAATATTATTTAAATAATTAAAAATAATTTATAAATTTTTATAAATTTATAATTAATATTACTTATTTTTAAGTTTATTAATTTAGCTATATAAGCTATTTTTAAATTAGTTTAACGCTATTTTTTTTTTTTTTTATATTTAAAACATATTATATATAAATATAATTTATAAACTTTTATATTTTTTAATAATAATAATATATTATTAGCTATATTTATTTTTAATTTTTTTTTAACTAGTTATTTTAAACTTTTATTTATTTAAAAATAAACTAAAATTAAACTTAATATTACTATAATATATTTTTATATTAATTAAGCTAATAAACTAATAAAAATATTAAAAAAAGCTTAGCTAGCTAAAAGTTTAAAAATAAAATTTTTTATTATATTATTAGCTTATTTTTAAAGCGCTATTTAATAAAGCTAGCTTATAGCTTTATTAAAAAATATAAAATAAAAACTAAAATATTTTATTATAAGCTAAAAAAGCTATAATATTAAATTTTATATAAATTTAAGTTATATTTAAGCCAGGTATACCAGAATATATAGTATTATAGAGGTGAGGGTTGTGCGGTAGGTCCCCTGTCCCCTATAGAACCAATCTATCTGTTGATCAAGGCGTGGTAGAGCTTTTGCTAGAAAAAGGCGCCGATATAAATATTCAGGGCGGAAAGTACGGTAACGCCCTACAGGCGGCATGCTTCCGCGGAAAGTTGGATGTCGTACGACTACTACTTGCCCATGGAGCCGAGGTTCATGCCCCAGGTCGTAAATATGTGAGTGCACTACAGGCCGCGGCAGCCATGCCTTTGAGAGAATCAAGGTACTATGAGGACGCCTGGACTTACTGTGAGCCCGGAGAGTTACTACAGTTACTCTTAAGCAGCGGTGCCGACGTAAATCAACGGGGTGGATACTACGGCACTGCTTTGCAGGCTGCTTGCTACAGGGGGGACATTGACAGAGTGCACTTGCTGCTCGACCATGGCGCCGAGGTGAATGCTGAGGCTGGAGAATACGGAACCGCGCTCCAGGCGGCCTGTTTTTCAGGACAGTTGGACATTGCGCGCTTGCTGATTAAGCACCGTGCTGATGTTCACCTACAAGGGGGCCGGTTCGGCAGCGCCTGGCATGCCGCTGTAGTGGGGGGCCGGAGGTACAATGGGAAATACCAGGGATACGGAGACTACGACATATATGACAACCATTACAGAGACAGATACCACAAGAAGTACCAGAGGGAACATGACGCGAAATACGGCAAAGGATACGAAAAGGCATGCGACAGGAATTACAACAACGACTTGTTGCAACTTCTCCTCGATAACCATGTTGATGTTAACGACACGCAGGGATTGAAAGACCCCACTGCGCTACACGCGGCGGTCAGACTGGACACTAGCATGGCTAGCTTCCTATTTAGCCGGGGCGCTAATGTAAACATCAGCCTCGGGACATATGGCTCTCCATTGCAGTGGGCATGTGCGTGCGAGGACAACAATGAGCGTGTAAGTTTCTTGCTCAAGGAACGCCCAAATATCGATGTAAATGCGCGAGGCGGAATATTTGGTTCAGCTTTGCAAGCGGCAGCCCACTCCGGCCAGACCAGCTCAGTAGAGCTGCTACTGGAAAAGGGTGCCCACGTTAACGCGCCTGGGGGGAAGTACCAAAGTGCACTGAACGCGGCCATATTTAAAGGCTTCTGGCATATTGTTGATATGTTGCTTGAGCATGGCGCGAAGTCGGACCATCAGCAGCAACCAGAGCTAGACGAGGAGTGGCTCACCCACGTTGAGGAGGAAGACGGCGAGGAGGCGGTGGCGCGTTACAGGGTGTTTTGGGAGAAGCAGCCTTTAAGTTCAGGCGCCAGGTGAGGCGACGAGAACGACGTGGCATCATGTTGATTCAAGCAACTATTTGCTTATTCTCCACGACCCGGTAACTCCGCAATCTGCCGAAACGGCGGATGCGCCATCTCCGCCGGCCGCTCCCGTCCATCCAACTCCGATGGGTAATACAACGTCAGACCATCTCCGCCATATTTCGTCTCCGATGCCGCTACAGTCTCCTGTATTTGCGCTGCAGCCCTGCTTTCTTCTTCTTTCTGTTTCCTCCCCCGTAGCCGTAGGAAAACCCAAGTTGCCGCCACGAGAAGGGCGAAGCCAATAACCGACGGGACGACCGCGGCGACGATAAGGCTAGTATTCGCAACGCTCGCTGAAGACTTCGTCTGCGCGCCAGGCACGCTCTGAGACGGGGATGTAGCTGACGTGGTCGGCGAATCGGATGGCGTCGAACTGGATGCTAAAGATGTCGATGTTGATATCGACGATGTGCTCGTTGCTAGTTCTCTGTAGACAGTATATGCGCTCCAGGCAACGCGGCATTCAAAATTCGTCGCCGATGGCCAGCCGTCCGGTGACGTCTGGAGAATCGTGAACTGAACGCAGGACGCGCCACTGAAGCTAATTGAATGTGGGTTAGCATCCCCGTCACTAAGTTAAATACACTGTGATTTCTCGTCGAGGAAGCATGTCAACACGCACCATTCTCCCGAGCTACCGTCGTCCATATACAATGTGTTATCAGCGCAATCTGTCGCGTACACGCATGAAGTGGCCGTGGCCGAGCAGTCGCCCGCAAAGCGCCCGGATGTTCGCCATTCCCTGCCCTCACCGGCAACCAAGCGCTGGGCTTTCGACAGGTCAGTGAGGTGATCTGTACAGATCGAGCCGACGAGTAGAGACTCGACTTACTACTCGTCGGGTTTAGATAGTATCCGATGAAGCGCGGGTCCTCGCTGTCGGGGAGCGTTGTTGTCGTCACCGGCGAGGTAGAGGACGAGGACAGGGCTTCACATAGCGAGATAAAAAGGAACAGCCAGACCGGAGAAGTAGCGAGCATCCGGCGTAACCTAGCCATTGGTTTGGGTGAAGAGTAGAGCGAAGACCGAGGCGCCGCCAAGGGCTACTCTGACATCACGATCAAATGGCGACGCTTGGGATAGTTCATGTACTGTGTATGTATTGCCCGGACTTCGTTGCTTGTGCCACCGGAGTGTCTTGGGCTGGTTCGAGATGGCTGTAGCAACAATAAGAGCCCGACCTCTTAGGGAAGAAAAAGAAAAAGATTTCAAGGGTCGCTACCCTGCTACTAACAGTGAATTATTTAATTATTCTTCCCAGCCCTGACGCCACTTATTAGATTCGATATGCATGTTGGTTCCAACGTCGGTTTTGCGCTCTCGTTAAGATCTAGGGCGCCCCGCCACAACGCCTAACGGCCATCTCCTATTGGCAGTGATCCCCATACACGAGTTGACCCCGAACATAAAATATTTCGTCTGAATGGTTAGACATCACACGCTACTGTGATTGTTAATCCTAGGAGAGCTTTAGGACGTCCTGTGTTGTTGAGCTAACTTTTCACGTATCAGTTGACTGCTTATCACCAAGTAGAATGGTCATCTGGGGTTGGTGGAGTGGAGTGGTGGAATGAGGAGCGGGACTCACGAAAAATACCCATGTCTAGGACTAGACTAATTAAGGATCAATTGAACTTATGTTCGAAAATCGGCACAAAACAACAAAAAGGCAATGAGTAGCTCTATATGGTTTAGATAAGTGCCACCTTCTCTAATACGACAAGTTTCAGAGATTGGATAAAATACGGAAGTCATCTTAAAGAGACTTAACCTCTTTCTCTTTCCTTTCTATCTCATTTTCTATTTAATGAGCATCAAGACAACGCCCCTAGACTTCCGTTCCAGTCATTTGAGTGTATCTAGAAACTGGCGAGGCGCTTGGTGGCGTGGGGTTCTCGGTGCGCGATGCTTTGATCAAACTTATGGGTCTTGATCTCAGCTATCTTGAAATCAGTCGTAATTATCCGTATATTTCTCGGCGTTTGAGAAACCCGCCGACCAACCCCCGATTTCGAAGATGGCTACGTGCCACACTTGAACATTACGCACCCTCTTCCCTAGATCCAACTGAGATCTTTTGAGTTGCTTAGAGGCTGTCGGAGGAGGCGAGGTCACGAGAGGCTTCAGAACGGCTGCCAATCGGAGACCGTGTATAGACTAGACCCCTTGGGTACAAGAAGGCCAGGACTATCCTAACTCAAAGGGATAACGATGGACCCTTGGGTCACGGAGGCAATTATTAACTGTATTGAACCTAGTTCCATCCTCGGATGAACTTTTATGCGGTGGCGGCTCATCCGGTCATAGTTGCTATCAGATTCATGATTTAGGTCTCTCGGAGAGCAACATTGCCGTTCTTCTTTAACCCGATCTGCACCAGAGTCAGGGCTTGTTCGAACTGTGAGGAGGTAGCTATATAGGCAAAGCTCGTCGATCGCCATCGAAATTCCTAGGCATAAAACATTAGCATTGCGGAACATCAAGGAGATGCACCAAACAGAGATAATAGCTTTGCACGGGGCCAAAGGGAGAAAGGGGCATAAGTAGGAGAAGGATTCGACTTCAGCTCACATCGTGATAGTCCCTAGAGAACCAAGGTTTGATTCCAACCCACTCCAGAGACCTTCGCCAACTCTGTTGTTGGCTGAGAAAGCTCCCTCTGTCCACTTCCTCTCCGAAGGGACCCGGCCTTGACTCGATTCGGAGAGCTTTTATCATCCTAGCGACCTGTTGTCTTCTCGGCATCGCGTGGGCCTTCCCAGGGCCGTCGAGGCTGTCGGGGTTGAGGAACGGCTATGCATGACGGGCTTCTCGTCAAAATATTCCTAGACATCGACGACATCATCCATCTTGTATCTCGTAGTGATCGTTTCGTAAACGGTGGGACTTCGTGGCATTTCGATCCATCGCGAGGAGTTCTTTAACCCAGAGAAATACGACTGCGAAGGCTGTTGAAAAAGCGCGTGTTTTCGGAATGCGGACGCGGATGTACTGATATTGTAGAATGGAAAGACTCGGCTAGCATTGAAAAGGTATATGGAGAGAGGTAGTATGTGAGACAATAAGGCTGCTCCATATCGCCGACCTGTGTCGACCTCAAGAATCATCGGAAGTCTAAGTAAGGTTGTGGCTCCGGTAGCTGGCTTTAACTACCTATCCAGGTAGTTATATTCTGGGCTACTTATAGACCAGTAATTATCTCATCAATTATAAACATTCGCTTAATCCGACGCGAGGCTAGTTTCAAGCACGCGGAAAAGGACCGAGTATACATCATACTTACATCACGATCCGGCAGTTGATTGACTCGCTTATATCTGGTATCATAAACTAGGCCAAGTTGGGTATTGGTTGCGGGTCGGACCGACGCATACATAAAATAGAGGCGCCAGGGCCTACGTACCACTCCATAACAAAGATGCAAGAAGTTCTGTGGCTTGAAATACTTATCTTATATTGCATGGGACGGGCGTTTCCTGTCCTGCAGGCACCCTCTTCACCCTTCTTCACAAAATAAAATATGTATGAGAAAGGTCGCAATACTAAATTAATTATAGTCCGCCGTGGTTCTATTTTCCAACCTTAGCGTTGGATATTATCTTATACCCCAAGTCGGAACCCCCGGCCATATGAATCCTAGTTTTAACTGCGTGGCATAAAGTGGGCGCAAATGCCAAAAGCTTTCACATCATTTCATTTGGTAGTAGTGAGCTAGAATGGCGCCGTAAAGGTGTTTCACGCCTGGTACAGCTATCACTCCAATTTTCATTGCGGGCGATAGCATATACGCCCTCAGATGCCCAAGTTTCCCATACTAGTATTCCATATTTCTATTCATAATATATTCCGCTAGGTCGTGGCCTTTGCTCTTTCTATGCCCTTCTTCATGCACCATACATCAGAAGATGTTGTTCACCGTGCCGAGGTCGGTTCTCGGTAGTTGTGCTCTCCCTTAACCTAGGTAGGCCAACGATTTTGCCCTGCAGTTCATGGCCCCAGCCTCCACATTAGCCAAGCCTGCTTCTCAGCGTTTCATAACCATAAAATAGCATACAGCTAAGGTCCAGCTCAAGTGCTGTCGAGTATCCAGAATATGTCACTTTTTCGCCGAGTTGGCCACAATCCCTAGATTTGAATTATAGGACGACTGCCTGACCTTGAATTTATAGTAGATCAGCATGAAGGAGGTTCAGTCTAGACGGTATTGTGCCTCAATTCATGAGTACCGGGACGAGTGGGGCGAGACGCGCGTGGCGAGATGGGCGATCGGTGAGTTGTCGCAGAGTTACATGAAGCATCTCATAGGGTAACATTTTTCAGGAGATAGCGGTTTATTTTCAGCTCTCTTCGCATTTCTTCGTATTCAGGATTCCTAATGGTCCGCGCAATCACGGCTGGATAGGCGAGAGCTGTCAGAGCAGGTCGCACCAGTCAGTTTGTGTTGTATCAAGTTATAAATGGCCATGTAATTCCTTCGACATGTTACCATTTGACGCAGCCGGATGACATCGCCTTAGAATTCCCACAACTCACTCAGCCGCAGCGAAAATATCATGGCGAGGTATTACGGGACCAAGAGCAGGTTACATATATATGATCGTTCCCTTGTGACTTATGAGGTTTGCCATACATCTACGGAGATTCTCTCAAGCAGTAAAACATGAAGCAAATTAATAAGAAAGACGATCTACAGTTTCCCCAAGAACGTAAGGATCATCAAGATCTATCAAAAAACCCTGAGCGAACTGCAGCACACATATCCTAACATATTCTCTCGCAGATGTGTTCTTAGTGGACTGTATAGGGAGCCAAAGTTCACATTCAGAAGCAGCATATTACTCCAGTGCGCCAGTTGCCAGCCCGGACACGATCGCTATAGTCACTTACGGGGCGCTGCGGCAATGGGAAGAGCGTACGACAAATGCGACGTTCACCGATGCAGGATCGGAGCACCAAACGGGATTCACAGTCACCCTTGGACCGAGACCGAAGGACGGAGAGATTGCTGGCAATGCGACTAATACTTGGAATACTTCTTTCGCATGCTACGCTGAAGCCCCAAGGTTCCTATACACGCGGGAGGATAGTAACTGTTCTAGTCAATACGATTGCAGCCATGCCGGTAAGCCACTAGTTTCTATCGCGTACTAGAAAGATCAGATCTAACTTGGCCATTTGCAACAAGATCGCGTGCTCCAGGTTTCTTCCCCAGTCTCATCAATGCCTGCTTCGACAACTCAGTCTATTTTGCCCAACACCACAAGCTCGGCGTCCCGCTCGACGTCCCACTCAGCGTCCAACTCAGCAATCCCATCACCAACTCCCTATTCCCACTCTCAAGAAGGGGTTGCAATCGGCATAGGAATCGGCGTGACGCTAGGGACCATAATCCTGACCATAACGACCGTCTCGCTTTTGCGGAAGTATTGGAAGAAACGGAGGCCAAGGGATGATGCGTCAGATACCACATCGGATGCAGAACCTAAAGTCCCTCAGATTGATGGAACAGATATATACGAAGCGGGCGGTAGAGCGATGCCTCCAGAACTACCGGGATGTAATATACATGTTCATGAATTGGAGGCAAAGCCGCGGCGGGGGAGGTTAGGGTGGCCAAGCTCATAGGGGGGGGTCTGATGGGTCTCTAAGAAAGGGGAGAGAGGGTGTTCGATCAACAAATTTGCGATTCTCATGCTACGGTTATCTGATATTCAAATTTTGAAACGGAGTATGTCAGGCGTTTCACTTCATTTCACTATACCATGAAGATATACGAAGAGACACTGATGTTCTATTCTCGTATACAGTGACGACCGGCGCAAATCAGTAAAACCGATTGGTTATCTTGCTAAGCTGCTCGAGGTGATGCGGCGTACTCTTTGGACCATGCTATGTTGGTAGCTAGCCAGAATCATAACTATATCTACGATATAGCAAGCGATGGGTGGGCATCAAGCCGCTCCCATCCCGCTGCACTCCTCAGAAGGGTATACATAAACTGCGACAGTGACATGCCAGTGACATGCATATCCGCCCGACAGCGAGGCCCGAAACAGATGGCGATCCCGGAAAGCGCGGGAAGATTTCGTTTTCGACGAAGTGTAATGCAAGTCGTTACACGACTATCCTTTGGGCCTGAAAGTCCTGCTCATACTCATTCGCGATATGGGCCTTGAAATTTTGAGCCGCTAGGGTGAGACGCACGTTACTGAGATGCGAGTCGCCTATATGGTCGACTTGGCACGCATCTGCGGAACTTCAAGGAAAGAGCCTGCACAGTGAAGACATCATCATCCACAGGGCGAGCTTCATGTGGTGGCACGGTAGTAGACTAATCTCGTTTGCGACGCATTGACTATTAGGGGTTCGCACAGCTCTAAGTTCTGACATGTGCCACCGAGGTGCTGGGATGATTCGATAAACTTAGAAGGAAGCTCTAGGAAAGACATCCGTTGATAATATCGGATTTACAAGTCGATCGGATGTGATTGCCTTATGAACAGCAGCCCTGCCGTCGATAACTATTGCGTAGAGCCAGTAAAGGGTAGTCCCGAAGGGCCTTCAGCCGCAGGAGGAGGGGCTGATCAATCGCTCATTCACACAAAGGCCAGAGCCAAGTGGTATTCTGACGAGGGGCACCTAATAAGTACTTGCTTAGCTCTAATTTTACAAGGTATATTGAGTAGACACGAGATGTTAACATCTACTTCGTAGTCAGCTCACGGGGCCGCACCGGGTAGCATATGAACGTAGAAAGTTGAAGAGATGGGATAGCTGAACGAGGTCTCGAGTATTACCGAGATGTAATAAGTATGACATACCTGCCGCCCACTATTACAGATGCACTAGTAACAAGAATGCCAGAAATAAGGTACCATGTACTATCACTAGGAACTTTACCCGGGCGTTCGGCAATGACGGGCACGGGATTCAAACCACGCTTATGGATACTACGGGCGCGTTCACCCCGCCTTGGCATCGATTCCGGCACACCCCAATCAATCTTCTAGCGATGAATGGTCTCTCATGGGCCAAAGGGTATGGTCCCTAGTAAGAGGTAGATCTTTCTCAACATGACTGGGAAGCAACTTGTGATCTCTAGAGGAGTATGAAAAGGGGTCGTTTCCCATCGCTTGTTTTGGGACTTTCCGATCGAAAGGTACACAGAATTTGCAGTGTTAGATTGATAACCAATATGCGCTACTTAACGGTCATCTCTGCTGTTCTAGCAGCTACGACATCGGCACATACGATTTTCTGTCAGCTCAAGACCGACCAGCAGACCTACGGTGTGTCTCACTTTGCCATAAAATGAGAACGCCGTCAGTACGCTAACATAAAATGAGCAAAGCTGTGTCTTATGGCATTCGAACGCCTTCATACGATGGTGTAAGTCACCCCGACGAATATATACCCCATAGTCCGAGCCGATGTCTACAAGCAGCTTGCCTAGGTCGAACTTCATCGTACTAACTATGAACAAGCCCCAAACAGATGTGAATTCGGCCAATATGGCTTGCAACGGGCCACCCAATCCAACGACGCCTTCGAGCAAAATCATTGACGTGAAAGCGGGCAGTACCGTCAGCGCCGTCTGGCGTCACACTCTCCAGTGTTAGCCTCCTCGACAATGATACCCCCTTTGGCAGAGTCGCAGATGATAACAAATATGATAGCCGGAGCAAATGATGTGATGGACGCAGGACATAAAGTATGATTAAGAGAATCTTCGGTTACCTTACCTTCGTTCACATCAAGTGTCGGCTAACTTTAAGCAAAGGGCCCGGTAATGGCGTATCTCAAAAAAGTCACTGATGCCACTAAGGACAGTGGCGTGGGCAATGGCTGGTAATTATCTTTTACACCTAGGGCGACCGACACTAATGGTACACTAACAAACTACCCCTTAGGTTCAAAATTCAAGAAGCTGGCTTTAGCAATGGCGTCTGGGGTACCGATACAGTGATCAACAGTGGCGGCAATCAGCAGATTCACATCCCCGAGTGCATCGAAGACGGACAATACCTGCTGCGAGCCGAAATGGTCGCTCTCCACGGAGCCCGCTCTACTAACGGCGCTCAGCTCTATGTGAGCCCTGCAGCTCCTAGGATTATTATACGTGCATCGCTAATGGCGACCTAGATGGAGTGTGCCCAGATCAACGTAACCGGAGGCAAGGCGACGAAGCAACCTACCACAGCAAGCATTCCGGGTATCTACAAAGTAAGTCTTATAATGACAGACCGAACCAAATAGTAAATGAGAGTAAGCTAATTAAGATATAACAGTCGAACGACCCCGGTCTACTGATCGATATCTAGTACGCATTCCCGAAGCCCCCTATTTCGCATCTGGATAAGGCGCAGATTCGGAAGAATGAGCCTAGCCTTAGGCGCAAGTGGCACTCGCTAATAACTGAATCATTACAGCAACAAGCCTCCCAGCGGCACCAACCCCTATAAGATCCCAGGTACGCGAGATATTCAAGGACAACAGTGACTATGATGTGCAGTTAACCAAGACGTCTAGGTCCGGCCCTATTTACATGTTAAGAGGTGCAATATATGGGCAGTCAATCCACCATCTGGATCTCGGAATGCGACGAGAATTTGACCTCCCGAGCATGGAGAGGAGGGGTTGATGAACCGAGAGGGAGATGGGGGCGAGATTTACCTTAGCATGCCCAAGAGAAGATCAATATAATATTGGGCAAGCCCGCCCCATTAGAGGAAGAGCTATGTCTGCTCGGTCATTTGCATTATTACCAATTTCTCCTATTAAGCATCATACTCTGATCGAAGGAGCGATTCCCATTTCTCGCACGTAGACCGAGAATGAGGGTGAGACAAGCGGCGGCGGAGATGGTAGGAGGGCACTGGTTGGAGTAGAAAGTAGAGTTGCAGCGCTGATAGCTGCCCAATTACCACCTAAAGTCACTATAAACACTTCCATCTCGGCAGGTTCTTTAAGCCTATTCGATTTCCGCCGATAATCTTTACGTTCGATCCAAGTGAACGCGGCAAGATACTCCCTATTTCTAGCCTCATTATCTATCTCGTGTGGGGCATTTCATAAAACTGTTTGGCGCAAAGAACTGTGCTAGCAGGTAGGCGGTTGAATTATGACCTACCTAGGCATATAGTGCTTGGAAAACCCGATATTCTCTGGCACATAGTAGCACATAGTAGCACACTATACACATTCCCGTGCCTTATGGCCACTTTTACTACCAACATCAGTGGCACCGACTTTATTCAATATCCCCCTCCCCCCCGGTTCCTTGCTTGCGCAAGCATAAAGCGTAAGTTCTATCGATTTCTCTATAGTAAAATTGGCAAAGAACCCCCGAAATTAAGCAGCAGAACGAGGAAGAAAGTCACCACCAGGGACAAGTCCGCTCCGTGCACGTACCATGTATGTGCATGTGAAATCCGTGACATGATAACTCAACGGTTGAAACGTTTTCTATGGGAAACCTACGCATGTAGACTATTTAGGGTGCATTGTATTGGCCATATTGCTATATCTATAGGCGTCCGCGGTTTTGAGACTAAATTTTTCGGCATTTACATGCAATAAAAAGAAGAAACGAACGCCGGGATTCTCGTTGGCCCTGCTAGCGATTGGCGGCATGCCGAAATGAGTGTCTCAGATGAATACCACATACCATGTTTCAGAGCAACAAATATACGTATAAACCTAAGAACAGGGGGCATCGCAAATGGGCCTGCCCTAGAAGAAGGGTGTCAACGAGATAAAAGGCGCACTGGAAACTAACGGTCGCATTGTGTTCATGTATATCTGGCGGCATGGCCGTATTTGAGTCGAGGGCGATGAAAAGAAGGCTTCGAACGTCGTATTCAGCCCGCCCAATTTGTGAATAAACTAGAATACGCTCCTTATATGCGCGACTATAATGCCCTACGACCCTTATCTAGTGTGGCATATGGCAGTGATCATTTTGGCCCGCATACCTAGGGCAGAAAATACAGTTTTCATAGGGCTCATGATCGTTTTTCCTAAGGCGCTCACACAGTTAAGCAACCAACCTATCAAAATCTGTCCTTAGTCAAAATCAGACTTACATCCCCGGCAAAAGAGATTCTACATCCTGCCTTCTTGCTACTGTCAGTGCAGGAGCTAACGAATAATAAGTTTGTGAGTTACATTGGCGCCATATTTATTGTGCTTTGTCCTACCTAGGTACTAGCCCGTCAGGATTACGCTGGTGATTCCGAAGACATATATATACCGAGTCATGCTCAAGCTATCTTACCACTAGCAGTCACCCAACCATTGTATCGAACCATAGCCGTAGCAACCTATGTGTTCATTTCGTAGCCATTCCCCTCTCTCTTCTCCGTATCTTCTCACAAGATAACAACAGCGAACATGCAACAATATACTTAGATTTGACAGGACTTGTTAGCCTATACCACCCTAGTTATAATACTTTTAAGATGATATCACAAGAAAGTAGTCACGCTACCGGGGGATACACTATATAGAAGAAAAGGCGCTACGCAACGGAACTACGGCACTACTATATTCTTCTTCTAGCCTATCTACATAACTAGTAAACGGTAGCGCTATAGGTGATGAACTGTGTGCCCTTACCTACACTGACTTTAACGAACCATAACTCGAGCCCGAGCTCGAAAGCTGACTATATTCTGACATACACCGAAGAAAGTAGCTATGCAAGTCTTTGCAAGTGATTCGGATGTGGAGGGAGCTTGAGTGCTTGGCCGCAGATTCAACGCGGGCATAGCGATGCATGCACCAGCATGTTCTCTCACGCACACCTAAGGCACTGCGCCAATGTGAAGAGTAGCCGGACACAGAACAGTTCTAATCTTTCAATAATTATCTGGCCCTGGCCCAGGACCAGGACCAGAACCTTGCCCGTTCGATAGGGCCGCCATGGGGCGTTGCTCGATGTTCGTGCGCAGCGGCGCTGGACAGGAGTTCCACCCGGAAACCACGCAGTTGATCTCATCGGCTGTGCAGTGCGCAGGTGATTGATACTTACTTAGGGTGGTAGCCGGCATCTTTTCTTTATGTTGATTCGTCTTATGTGAGCCGCATACGTGGCAGTAAACAACCATCCGGTTATATGGTGCCCCAAAAATTGGTGTCTATAACCCCATCATCAGGCAGCACAGGTGATATTGAGACAGATCGGGTTACCGCCACGCAGGGCTTAGGCTAACTTAGCGGCCATCGGTCTGTTCTTGCGTTAGTTTCTATTTTCTGCCTAACTACGTTTCCGTTCTTTGATGTCTTCTATCTGGCTAGGCACGTCGGTCCTCAAGACTTCCTTCTGGAAATCCAACGCTTTTCACCCCCGATCAAATCTGTATAATTGCCGAGTAAATGTGCTCGAGTTCTTACTATGATATGTTTATAGTACACGTTTCAATATTAATAAGAAAGTGTATATTCATGAGAGATGAAGCTTTCGTCTGCAAGTAATACAGGCTCCGTAATATTCGGGAAAGCCGCGAGACCCGCAAGACGAGTCTGTAGACGCAAGTGTGTTCCCAAGAGTACCAAAGTAGTATGCTTCAAACCCCATTGATCAACTAGTAGCCTAAGTTATGGTAGTACACTTGGGGGCTAGATAATTCCCATAGTATGTGTGGTGGCACAGCATGTAGACCGTGTGTTCTAGCTTCATATCCCAACAAAGAGGCTATGCTGTAGTGATGGATGGATAGACGAATCGTGCTTAACATAATGATGCAGGGCAATCCGTCTAGAGAAAGTTTATTCCCAGGTCTCTGCAAGGTTATTACACTTGATATGTTGCGTTTAAATGCAGAAACCATTTTCTTGCCTCAAAGACCTGCTGTATTGTGACACCCTGTCCACCCCTTTGAGGACTCCCGTGCCTCGTGCACTCTAGCGAACTCCACAGTCAAGTAGATCTAAGCATGTTTATCGGAGACCTAGTCTAGTTTCTAAGCTTCAAGAGACATTGAAATAAAATCATAGTTTGGGCATAGCCTTAGGTATTATCGAAGACTCAAGCAGTAAACAAGAACCATGACAAAAACACAAGTATTTGGTACAGGCTATCGAGGCACAATGCTATTGACAGCGACTATACCTGTTTAAGCACTAGATCTAGACTACCTAGCCCCCTTCTCTATCGTGAACGCGAACCGAAAATGCCCCGAGGCACGAAACTGTATTACCCGGGATTGAAACTCCCTTCAACGGGTTCTCGGTGGAGCCGGTTTTGTCGCATCGAGTTTGCTTCGCCTTCGCTCCCATGAGAAGAACATCATTGGGAGGAGAGATTCGGAAATAGGCACGATCATCTCGCTCCTGCTGCCTCCTTGTGCTGTTGTCGGTGTGCTCCCTCGACTTCTTCGATCGACTTCTGCGTTGGGGGGCTTGGGGTTTGTCCGCCATAGCGTAGTTGCTTCGTTGAATGTGTTTGCAGATGAATCGAGATAATATTGAGCGTGAGGCAAGTTTAGGGTCGGAGTGTAGTGAAGGAGGGAACTGGTGCGCTAGTGCTCAATATGGGACACGAGCAAGGGTCAACTTGAGATACATACCTCGAAGCGGGTGTTTGTAGGTAAGAAAGCGTTCTGCGAGGTGTTGGTGCTCTAGGGGGGGTCGGTGCTAACTTTGTTGCTCACTACTGAAGGAGAAAGGTCTGAAGGGCGGCAGCCCCTTCTTATCCCCTCGACTCAAGGTCCCGGGAAAGGCTGCCGTGAGCAATGGGGACAATGGAGGCTCAACCATCAGACCTAGTACATCCCATCACCTCCTCGAGGAGTACACCGTGGGAGATGAAAGATACACTAGGCATCGCATAGTTGACACGACAGAGGGTGGGGCCTGCAAGTGATGCTTTAGCTCACCTGTTACCGAATTTGCCGAGGACATAGGTAGGCTGTGTTGAAAGGTCGGTCTATTTGTGGCCTAGGTATTTAGACGATAGGTTGTTTGTCTGACTCGTCTGATATCTGGTTTGACCATGGTGATGGATTTTACACTTGGCTGCGCAATGTGCCTGAGGATAGGTTGAGGAAACATTGGTCGAGGAAGGTAGATGGAGTATGGGTAGAGTATGAATTGAGTATGAATTGAGTATGATATGAGTATGAATTAATTTTACTGAGCGTAGCTGTCGGAGATATCTGCTTAATAAGGGAGGGAGGGTGTGGATCGCACGCGACTATAGAAAAACAAAAGTTATTAGCATGTGTACGTGTACGTGAATAAAGCACGTACTATGCACTGTACACACCGCCCAGCTTTTCGTACTAGCTATCCAGAAACCCTGTTAACGGGAACATCCCCAGCGATCACTCTCCCAGACATTTTATATCCTGCACCTCATAATAGTAGTATAGCATTAGCTATATGGGATCCGATTCTTTGCTCAAAGTTCCCTCTTCTAGCTTCTTAGAGCAAGATAGATGCCCGGAACAGAATAGCGGCGTCACATGATAGCGCGCCGGTAGGCAGATGATTGGACAGTGCCAACATCTTGTGATTCCGTGAGGAATAAAAAATGCAGAAACACCCTATGCTGTACTTAGTAAGTTGGTTCTCCTCCTAGATACCACAGGGCAGGGGTGGGATGCTAGCGCGCTTCTGCCGAAAAGCAGTGTCAGCGCGGAAGCCAGCCCTTTGTTGTCTTGCTAAAATTGCTTTCTGCGCACAAGGCCAAGCAGAATTTCTCCATTTCCTACTCCTTATCTTCTTTCTCGATTGGGGACGATTGGCGAGCGAGATCCCCCAGCAACAATCCTAGGATGTTGAAGATTTCAACCAATAGGTAATCGAAGTACCGATCGTAGGAGCGGGTGGTCAGTGCTCCTTGGGTTCGCACTCTGGCCCAAAATTGGATTAACCCCTGGGGTTATTGAATTGTGAGTGCCCGCTATGGTTTTAAGCGAGAATGCAATAAACCGGATAGCTGATTGCTTCTAATGAAGTTGTCAATTCATCAGGAGTATTGAACGGTGACTGTCGAGCGTGTCGCCGTCAAGCGTGGGACGACGTCGTGCCCGTTCTTCTAGAAATCTGGGGTACATATTAGTGTCCGTCCTGTGACACCCGAGCCTTGCCTTAGCCGCGCTGTCAATTCCGACAGCCTGGTTGACTGACTTTCATGGTAGGGGGTAGGCACGGACGGGCACTGTTGCTTAGCTTAGGGCTGATAGCGCGGTTGCTGATGTGGGATTGGGCGAATCAGCTGGAGACATCCGTCTTTTGCTATCCAGACCTGTGGCTCGGTTGCTTCCTCTGTCACATTTCTTTTGGGCCCTAGCGCTCACTGCGTTCCATGGGAGCAGAGTGTCCAAGCGTCGAGCAAAGAGATGCTGCGGTAGTAACGGGCGATCAATGCAACCTCGTGTCTCGCAGTCACAGACATATTCCCTTGCCGAAGACGATGGAAGAGACCGCAATTTACAGGAGGGGGCAAGAGTGTCAACAGGGTGTACGAGTCATATTGTGGGCCGACTACGGATGACGTGCCGTGGTTATGCTACTTAAAAGGTATGTAGGTTGGGATGAACAAGCGCCCGACGATGTCGTGGCGGCAATGCCTGCAGATGAGGATGCCCCACGCTATCATTAGCTCATTCGTAGAGGAGTAGCGGCATTACCGGCTCTAGATGTCGGAGAGGGGGTTCAGTACCCGGAAGCCGTTATCGGCAGTGCCGGGCATTCAGCTGCCTTACTTGGTAAGACCCGGGTATTAGGCTCTTAAATAGCTAAAGTGTTTCGCAGTTATTGATGTTCTTATTGCTTAGAACGAAATTAACTCTCGTTTTCAACATACCTAGTCAATCGTGTCTCTATCAGCTTCAAGTGACATATTGAAACGCCCATGCCTAGGCTCGCCCCATTCTTTCTATACTTGCCGAAGATACCACTGCCGTTTTGCAGAATGTCAACACGGGGGGCTGTGTGAGTTACGCAATACACCCTACTTCGATGCTCGGCGATAAGAGTAGTCTTTTGATCACTGAATAATTGACTCTTCGTGTAATTGACTGGCCCCTAATAGTGCTTCATTGAGTCTCGTTCTATCTCGCGTTTTTGGGGAGACTGATATAACAAGCTAGTCATAGAATCACTTCGATGTCTAATAGCACGTCCTCGAACTATCAAATGAACGCTAGGTAGGTCACCGAGAAGGAATCAGCATCTGCCTTCATTCAATACTAGGGTCTCGAGCCAAAGCAGACGTGAACTAGAACCAACAATCGCGGTTACCCCCTACCCCCTACGCTAACTATCGACGTGTTTGTTTTATCATCATGCATCTATGATTAGAACACTTCCGGGGGGGTACCACCCTTCGCTCATATATACGCGTTGGACGGTGTTGCTATCTTCGTTCGCCCTTTGGGGGATCACCAACGGAGGGTCGGATCGGTTTAGTAGCTGATAGTCTACATGAGAAAGTCGCAGGAATCATCCCTATGTCTTTAGTCAAGGCTTTGTTTATTTCTAGCCTCAAAACCCATCTATCCCTCAATCGCTATGGCGTTGTCCTTCTTTATAAGTATGAATTCGTCTCTGCTTCCCTCCTCTTTCAGCGACTCCTGGTGCATTTTTGCTTGATATGATACCCACTACTTCTACCGCTTCATTGATATCTTATCGCTTGCGGTTGGCTCAACTATACCGCCATATGCTCCTACTATGCATACTTTCCCTGCGCTCTACCTATAATACTGCGTGTTGGTTCTAAACGCAAGTGAATACAGGAGGGGTCCGCCGCTAGTTGCTGCGATGCCTCCCCTATTCCGCCCCCGCGAAGCATTGCAGCACATGTTTCCTCCTTTTAGATAGAAATGACAGATATTTCCATGCTTCTCGATCGCCATCCCCTACATTGTCCGTTCACCGAAGCCTCTGGCTTTGGATGGAACCCTACGACGCTGCCGCTCTTCCATTGAGAACCAATGACCGTACACCCACAGCGTGTTTTGAGCCTCATATAGGTATCGAGACGAACGTGGCTGAGGATCGATTGCCTCGTCGGAGTCACTGTGTCCATCTAACCTTGGAGCCTACCTTCGTCTCCTTCGGCGCATATAAACGGCGCAACGAAACCCTCCAGGAGCGGGCATCATGGCCATAGCAAATTCATATCAGTTCTTCAACGATCGTGTCAGCGGCTGCTTTCGACCTCGACCTCCGTGCTCCAGCGTATTCTCCTCGAACGAGCCTTCAGAAGATGGCGGAGCCTTCTACCATTTACTCGGACGTCAATCAACGTAGGACGCCGCTATCTGATGCGGAGGGGCAACCGCGACGATATCATTTCTACGATACCAGCGATCTTAGTTAGTATCTCTATTTCAACTTGATAATTCGCTTCGTGCGTTGGTTGTTGGAGGACTAATGTGAAGCAGGGGCCGTCGCGCCACAAGGGTTTCCATCGATGGCAGCAATGCAAACGCAGTGGTCGAACACTGGGACCTTTCGAACGTTTGAACACCTTAACTGGCGGCAGCTCGGATTCTACGAGACAAAACTCTCCTACCTAGAAAGCCAGCTCCACAATCTAGACGTCGCAGAAGCACGAAGGCTGAACGGGACGCAGAAATCAAAGCTCCCTTTTAGCAAGAAGAACCTGGTGGACTGTCGCTTCGGAGATTCCGATCCTCCATACGTATCCGAAGCACCAGATGCGGATCAGAACATGCTACAAGATGAGTTCAATGATCTTCGAGAAAAGCTCTATGTCGAGATCGAGTGCGTCTCGAAGAAACATCGTATGGTCTATCACATCTTCAACTATATGGGTACAATGAGTTAATAGTATTCCGCAACTAGGCGAACTTGTTGAATGGCTTCATCGAGCAAGTACCTTCCCTCGGGTTCACAGAGAGGCTCATTATCAGCTATTCACTGCCGCTCGACAGCTCCATGGACTCGAAGATGAGGCTATTGAACACTTCAGGGCGATTGATGAAAGAGCCTATGTCAGTTTCAACCCTATCGATTCGAAGATCCAGAATATATGGTTATCTGTCACACCTTGCATTAGGGTTAGTATTGTACCTCCACCCCCCTTTTTTCTCTCTTTGCAATCTCTGTAGTATCTTCGTTCTGTGGCGGGTTTTGAAAGTCACAGGGAGGATAATCGCACTGGTTATATACTATCCCCATTTACCAGGACCCTAGCTGCATCGTTTGTGGTTTAGTGTGTACGAAGGATTTTACAGGGGCTAACACGTCTTTTCTTCCTGGTAGAAACTGCTACGGCTTCTGTATGCAAAGGGCCGTCTACCTGATACTGGTGGCACTCAAACATACCACATAGTAGAGGCTAATGCATTCATGTTTCTCGAGAAAGCCCTCACGACTGTTTCAAGCTCGTCGCTAATATTGGTGCCTAGCGGCATCATATATCTGGCGGGATTTAGCAGACCGCTTTGTTTCGGGGTTGTCGTGATCTTTGGTGTCCTTTTTGCTCTTGCGTTGATCTTCATCGAACGCCGTATTGGCCATGCGGTCGTTGGTGTTGTCGCATATATCGCCGTACTGGCTACGTTCCTAGCAAACGTGACATAGCCTCAACAGGCGGTATCAACTGCGTTTCGGGACAAAGGAATGGCTATAAGTTATGTTTCCGTATTCCTAGCTAGTTCTACAGTCTTCTCTCCCCTACACTGTTCTTCATTCACAAAGCTTTTTCAAATATAAGTTCAAGAAATATCTTTCAAGCATGATTGCATGTCTAATGATACGAGAGCCCAAAATGATGTTCATAGCTAGTAGTGATTTCTGAGATATGCCCATACAGTGTATCCAAATTAAAGCGAGTATGCATACAAATAATTTTTTTTTTTTTTCGATAATGCTGCCTATATCTATATAAATACTTCCTAGCATGACTCTGCTATAGTCGGTGTAGGGTTGAAGGCGCGCTTGTAGTAGGTTAGCACCTATTCACCAATAATCGACAGGGAGAGGAGTGGCTGTTTTGTAGTCGGTGTGCACAACAAAGGTAACTCGGCAGTCAATGAGAATGGGCACTGTGCTTCCACTGCATTTTCTTTGGCTTTAGCGTGCTGCACAGTGCAAGGGTCTACCCGCATATAGAGTGGCTCTTACAGCTCCCCCCGGTCATTCTTAGGCTAGTTTTATGTACAGTAGATTCCTGAACCCATCGTCATAAATGATCAATTCTTGAGTGCGTCGGGCGACACGTCGGACGGTGCTACGTGTACAACCATCCCTCCCCACTTCAATCATTTCGAGTGAGGCTGGAGATTCGAGGGCGATCGATGTTTTCGCTGTGACTTCGAATTACCGATTAATATTGCAAACCCAATAGCTACAGCCCCCAAGCTCCCTTGCTAGAGAGCCAAGCCAAGCATTGCTATCGAACGATACCAGACGCGGAGCTTCGACACGACACCCTACATTCTCTCGTCGACAACGACACACGACAATGTTATCAGTATGGACCCGAACGCTGCCGTAGCCTTGCCGCCGTCCCATTCACTCGAAGCAGCAAATGCGATACCCATTGCCGAATTATGTCCTGATGTTGCAGATCCAGCCAGTAAGGCTGTTGGCGGCGTGGTCACGATCACATGGCCGTACAATAAAGTCAAGGGCACATTTGCCTTCACCCTCGCCGAACCCGACTTCCGCCTGCGCCGTAACAAGGGCCAGGTCCGCGTCGATTTTACCGGGAGAGCTGCTACGGCTGTTGGGGATTGCGGGCTGGGCAGCAATGACGAGGTTCTCATAAGTCTGGCTGGCGCAGCCTGGGAGGCTGAATCAACAAATAAACGACGAAGCCTTCCAGGTGCGGAAATAGGATGGAAGCTGGTATTCTCCGAAACAGTGCTCCTTCGGGTAAAACGAGCCGATACCAGCGAAATCGATTTTGTCGTCGTCAACGAACAACCTCACAAAGACGAAACGACCCTATATTCGACACAAGCTCAGTCGCTTGACACTACTAAATCGCTGTCTTCGCCCGCGCCTCCTTCTCCTATCCATATCGAATCGCCGGTGCGGGAAATAAACACAAAGAGGCTCCATGATGGCGAATTCGCTTCGCCCGCGTTCGTTAGGAGGGCTAGGATGTCGTACGGCTCGTTATTTGAAGACGGCTTCGACATATTCCAGGAAGATGGCGGTGTAAAGGGGAGGGGACGCAAGCGAACCCGATTCGGTCGTGACAGCAGCGCTTGGCGATATACCAGTCAATCTCCATCTCCCGAACCCGTCGCGTCGTCGCCAAGTAGCGCCGATGAACAGGATAGTTCTCCAACTAGAGTCGTTAAATCGCCAGTCACGGTAGAGACAGCCGGAGAAGCATACCAGACGACGGGACTAGCCGAATCGTCACCTCCGCCTACTATCACTACTCTGGAGGCGGAGGCAGATATGATCGTGCCAAAACCCACACTAGTGAATGACGCGCTCAGTGATACGCCCGCGGAAACTGCATTAGAACAGCGGACGCAAACGCCACCATCGAATGTTTCTCCCCCGGAACCAACAGGAGAGCCTACCATCCATAACACGCCCGCTGCTATTTCTAATGAAGTTTCGCCTCACGACTTGGAGGGTCCTATACCGATAGAAGCACCCCATTCTGAATATCAACTTGGTTCCTCAGGATACAATTTCCCAGGTAACCCGTGGAACGCAGATGTAGCACCAGCCGCTTTTGACCCTCCACAAAAGACCTTGTCTTCTTCTCTACATGTGAATGAAACTTTTGCATATTCGGGCTTTGAGACGATCACGTCGGATAACCAGCCGATCCCGTTCAACGAACCTGGCGCCTTAAGCCAACTACACCCGGAGGATGGCGGGAACCAAGAATCCGTGAACGATCATATAATCCACTCAACCGAACTCGAACCTCCGTCGCTCGAGTATCCACCACTTGAGGCTACCGAAGATACACATCCCCAGTCTTTTCATGACGAGGCTTTGACCAATTACCCCGCGAGTTATTTGGAAGACAGTCATATATCTCAGCCCAGCCAGATGATAAAGGAACAAACACCCCATAATTTGACAGCACCCGAAGTAGGATCGCGCTCATGGGCCACAGTCAATCCCGGCTCTCAGGCTACTTTAATCCCTCCACCAGACCGCTTTGGAAGCAGGGATGGTGACACACCAGAACAAGCACTTGTTATTGATGAGAGTGATTCGGAGCCCGATTCTGGGCTCGAACCAACGGCAGTAGAGGATACTGTTAACAACGGCCGTGCCTATGACCTAGACGCGTTTGAGGACGCGGAAGCTGAAGATGAGGTTGACGCGCAGTACTCAGATGATGATGAGCCTGAATATGACGAGGATGAAATGGGTGGCGACTACGATACAAGAAATTATGAGCAGCCAGCTGATGATGATGATGACAGCCATGACGATGACCTCAAATCACATCCGTTAGATCCCGAGTTCGAGGCCGGCGAGAGTTGGGATGAAGAGGAGCAAGAAGAATTTCTCGATGAAGAGGACGAAGGCGAATACGAGATGGATGAGGAGATAGCCGAACCCGGCCCTCGACCTATAATACAGGCGACCCCAACAGTAATTGATTTAATCTCGTCCTCAGAAGACGAAGGTGAAGATGAGGACGACGAGGAAGAGGAAGAGGACGAGGACGACCGCGGCAACAATACAAACTTTCCACCACCAGGCATTCACATCAATTCTGGGACATTTCCCGACCATCAGCAAGCAACCATTGAGAGCAGTCCTCAACAGGCCCATTTGAATGATGAAAGATTCGACATTATATCTCAAGCTCCAATATCTGAGGCTGATAGCGCTTCCGAGACAGGTAGTGAGAGCTATGAAGATACAGGTTTTGGCGAAGATGACGGAGAAGAGAAGGATGACGAGGTCGAAAATGACGAAGAGAGAGAGGATGAAGAAACAACTGGAGATAGAATGAAGTTTCAAGTCGATGAGCAAGAGAAGGTACTGACGCCCGAACCCTGGAACACAGAAGCAAAACAACACGGCACAGAACCAGAAATCGAACTAAGGCATGAAACTGAGCCCAAAGGCGATCAGCTACCTAGCGGCACTCACGATGAAGAGAATTTATTATCCCAACAAATAATGCCCATAGTCGAGTTACACGAGAGTATCAGCATTGAGACTACTTTAGAGGCTCCTGTGGAGGGCTCTGATATCGTACCCCTCTCTGCAGCCGACGGCCTCGAAATGCTTAGTCGTGCGGTTGACGAGGAGTCAATTGCCCATGGTCATAGCGTCTCTGCCGACTCTATTGTGGAGAAAGAGGTTGCAGAACCCATTCATGAGCATTCACCAACTGAATCACCCGAGGAAGGAAGCATACAAACGCAACAACCCCCCAACGATCAGAGCGGGGTTTCTGAAGCAGTACCGGAAATTCACACGCAAAGCAGCGGAGGATACCAATTCGACCAAACTGCATCACCGGAACCTGACACGGAGCATCCACCACTCGCTGTGAGCGACGGCAACCTTGAAATCATTGCACCGTCCTCACCTCCCTTAACCCAATCATTCCAATCGCACGTCGAAGATGATAAATCCGCATATGAAAAGACAACCCTTATATCAACAGCCGAAATAACCACGGCGCAGCTCGCAACCCCTCTAGATACACAATTAACAGATAGTGCGTTGATTGCTACTGCCAACACTTCTATGAACATGGGAGAATCATTCGAATCGCGCACGACCGTTGAACATCAAATTCTTGAAGGCATGGAGGGTTCTCTAGAAAAGCCGGTGGAGCGTCTTGCGCCGAAGGACGTTGCGCCGCCGGACACCAACATGGCTATGGACGAGGGCGATGTTGAGAAAGAACGCGACAGTGGCCTAGCCATGGAGCTCGAAGCGCGGCTTCCCTCAGACGAGCCATCTGCTGCTTCATCTCCGGCGGCCAGCTTCCAGACACAGGTCGATGACGAAGAGCTAGCCTTGCCTAGCGATATAGAACAAACAAAAGAAAGCGGCCAACTTCCTCGGAGGCCCTCTCTTGAGTATAACTCAAGCGCATCGGACACAGGCAAGTCTTTCGCATCATACATAGAGCTTGATGAGGAACTTCAAGCCAGTATCTTAGAAGAATCACATTTGGAGGTTGACGAGGAACTTCAGGCTAGTATATTAGAAGACTCTCAACTTGAGGAATATTTCATCCACGGCCCTGACGATGAATACGATGAGCCTGCGCAAATTGATGCAAGCGAGGCCGACGTCGAATCGCAGTATACAGACCAGGCGGAAACAGCTCTATCTCCATTGCGTGATAACACTCCGTCAATGCAGCTTGCTGAAGAAGTTTCTACACAACTGAGGCGGAATTTCATCGAGAAGGGCAGCAGCCCTGGGGACGACTCAGATGCTTCGACGCGCAATGACCCTAGTGTGTCTCTAGCACGGGCAGCCAATGCTTCCAGGAAAAGGAAACGCGGCACATCCACTCCCCTATATCGTCCGCGTAAAAGATTATTCGATGCTCGTCGCAGTCCAACCCCCGAGACGGACGACTCGAGTGTAAGACTCGCAAGAGCCTCTCTCACCAGTCAAGGGTCGACGCTCGAAGAAGACAGCTATTCCATGACAGCAGCCAAGCTACAGTTGGCCCGCCATCTCCGCGATGAGCTTACCGACTGCACACCCTTGAAGGGCTTGCGTCACCACCTGACAAAGTCACTTGATGTAATTGCAGTTGCGGTCATGCAACCCCCAGACCCACAACGAGCTAAGAACGGTCCTAGAGAGTACATGATGTCGTTCACGATGGCCGACCACACTATTGGTCCGTATGCCGTCGTCGAGGCGCTGATTTATCGCCCGCACAAGGACACACTTCCGGTGGTCAAATATGGCGACGTCGTGCTTCTCCGGAATTTCACCGTGGTGTCTCTGTCGGAAAAAGGGTTTGGACTACGGTCTAACGACGGATCAAGCTGGGCCGTCTTCGATTACGAGGACGAGCCGGCGCAGATCCGGGGCCCACCGGTCGAATATAACGAGCGCGAGGCGCTGTATGTGGATTATCTCAGAGAGTGGTTTAAGCTTCTCGATGTCAAAGCAAGATCAAAGTTAGAACGGGCGAACAAAGAGATCATCAGTGCGGGCAAGTCCAAGTAGGAGAGGACAGTTTGGGGCACGATCACTAGTAGCAGCTATGGTCTAGAATCTTTTCGGCCTTCGTGTAGTGTTATGTAGTGGATAGACGCATTCTTATGCGGTGTTAGGGATCGGTCATATTGACGTGTAATGAGAAGACGCTGTGCCCTCGCAGGCTATCGAAACTCTATGCGGTTGCTAGTCGGTATCATGATAGGATTAATTCATTTTACGCTATTCACACGGCGTTATCATTCTATAGAACAAGGTGTCTGGCATGTTTTAAAAAACAAAGGCAAACAGTATCAACACAGCTCGAAGTAGTAAACCGAAGTAATAAAAGATTTCAAGCTCGATTTCTGCTAGGAGCGGCGGCGGCGGCGGTAGGGTTTGGCAGGGTAGTGTGGTAAGTAGAGCGCTAAAGCTGCTCTGCGTCGGTCTAATTGCGGCCCGTGCCGCACTCGGGTGCCTATAGGCACCTAGGTAAGTAAGTGATCTCCACCAACTTCACCTTTCCAGCTTCTACTCCCAAGATTCTTCCCAAGAGAAAGAACTTACCTGACATTGATAGTCACGTGTCGCTCCAGATCTATCGTAGATGCGATATACGGCGTCCCAACGATGCTGACAGTTGCAAGGGTGTGCTTAATGGGTCACGTGGTTGAGTGGTTGTTGAATGTGCACCCGCGACGACACATACAGCCAACGCGTTAATAAAAAGAGAAGCCGTGTAAACAAAAATGGAAGTCATATTGTGATAAAGACCCCCAGGGGGCAAGTGGTGTGCATTGAGTCGGCCTTGCGTGCCAGGGTCCAGCTATATAGTTAGGCCACGGAGGGGTATATGAGGCAACCGACGGCAATCCTTCGGCAATCCTTCATCAATCCTTCGGGACAGAATCGTATTACATTGATAAAAGCGAAGCCCTCGTTCGTTGGAACACGCGGGGCTTAACAGACCTGCCTTCTACCCTTCAGCCTTTAAATCTCTCCTGACTGATTCCACGACAACTCCCTCTGTGTCTCTTTCATCTCTGGCTGTCTTCTATCACTCTGTTCGCAAGAACTCGTCATGAATAACGACAACAAGCGAAAGCGACCTGCGGGCTCTGACGCGCGAGGAACTGTGCAAAAGCGGTCTAGGGAGCTGATAGTTGAAGTTGACACAGGCGAATCCAGCACGAAAAAATTCTCGAAGGCCGATTACATCAAAAACGAAAGGGAACATCTACGACGCTACGCAGAGCGGAAATCGGGTGGTTTCTTTGTGGAGCCGTCGCCGCGACTGGGACGAAGGGGGGCTGAGTGCCAACTCATGAGCTGTGAAAAAACCATTCAAGGGGGCGATTACCGGATCGCAGTGTACCCAGGAATGAACAACAATAACAACGCAGGTATGGACGGCTCTTTTCTCTCCTTCTGCTTTTTTTCTTTCTTTCACATGCTGGGGTTTGAATTCTCGTACCTTCCCCGCTCACGTTGTTTTTGCATGACAGACCTCTATCACATCAGGTGCTTCGAAAAGCTAGTGGACTTTTCGAACCCAGATTGTCTCGAACGACTCGAGCCCGTGACGACAGTCACCTCCGTTAGAGGGAGGAATTACCTCGTAGACGCCGGCGCCGAGAAGCTTATTTTCCATTGGAAAAATTCCATGGTATGTCTGATCGCCGAGCGCGACGGACACGACTCCAGACCCCCAGATAACCCCGATTTCGTCGAGCTTTTCTATAACGCCGGCTCCGCATCCTACACCCCAAAGAAGCCCAAAGGAATATCAGAACGGGACTACAGAAGGCTGTTAGAACTTGCCCCGATCCAGGGCGACGGCGCTGGTGATACGGACGAATGGGACCTCGTGGAAGAATATTCTCCGCTGGGTTTCGATGACCTGGATGACTTGAAGCAGACCAACAGTCTGAGCTCGATGCTGGGGAAATGGAAGTTGCATGTTGTAAGGCTCCCTGGCCCAGTGGCGCATCTCATCTCGCAGTCAAAGGGCTAACCTAACCTCGCCAACTTAGTTCCTGGCAACAAGCGAGGATAGCAAACTCAGTGAAAGGGGCAAAGAGTTGCGAAATGAACTAAGCGAGAAGGCAATCAAAGTTATCAGACGCTTGTCAAAAGCTTATCGGTGATTATATAGCCGGATTCCTAGGGGAGTTGTTTTGAGTCGGACACTAAAGGCTGTATGAGCGGCTGTTTCTCTTTTTTTTTTTTTTTTTTTTTTTGCTCGCTTGGTTTCTCGCCAATCTATAGAGTCCCATATCTTTTGCCTCCACGGGCCTTTTTCTTTTTCTTCCTTCTTTTTTTCTCCCCACCTGTTATGCTATAAGAGTTACATAAAAAGCCATTCCAGTTCTCAAACCTCCAACGGGTTGCCATACAATCAACTATATAGCCCAAGCCTCATAGCCATGACAGTAGTGGTAGTGTTACTTTCGCCTCATGTGGGGTTTTATCCTTTTTGCTGTGCTACTGCGCCGACGTCGAATCACCCGACAACACCCCAATTCGAGTGTGAGGCAGATTCTTCTTACGGTATTCTGTAGCGGGAGCAGGTGATATGATTCGCTTCCCACAAGTATAAAGTGATTGATCATTATTACTGCTTGGTCTATCGGGATCACGGCTTCAGTTCAAACTTTGATAACAACCATGCCGGGGTTCTTGCAGCTTAACCTATCTAATACCTAATCAATAGCAATTTACCTGGGGTCGTTAAAACGTCAATTGCTAAAAGCGTGTCTTTTGGTTGACCATATGACTCTAACGGAGAAAGAAAATATGTAAGAGACGCAGTTCAGTGTGTCAACCCCTCAAGACGTGAAAGACCTATATCTATAATTCTTGTGATGCTCCATGGCCACCTACATTGGTGTCACGGATAGTAAAGTTTACCTAAATCGAGCTACAGACTACCGATATTGGGGGGTGGCTAGTGTCGGTATCATTATACAAGTTCTCAGACGGCTAGTATGTATAAAAGGTAGTCTAGGGGAGCATTCGTCCGAATGCTGTCAATAATCATTATGCCGTCATCCATCCCGTCGGGATGTGGCGCTTGACTTGAAGGGGAGAAGAGCATCAGGAACGATCGTGCGTTTGAGTTGGTACCTACATCGAAAGAGCCCCGGTAGCTTGAAGTCCTCCGTGCGTAGGTATGACATTGCTCTAACGAAGTCTCGAAATACGGGCTGTCTGTCTGTCTACTTGCGGCTTAAAATATCAATGACGTCACTAGTTTAGTTCTTGGGCTTAGCGCACGCCATCGGAAGAGGAAGAACATTTGGGCGATTCGCGGTTTGTTTGCTGTAGCAGATTCGCCATAAGGAACGCAGTTGCAGCCTACAAGAGTGGGCTGGTAAGAGCCTGGCGGAGTGTTTCCTCCGCTCGAACTCCTAGAAACCTCACGTCAGAGGCAGGGGGAGCCATAAACCACACACCCGAACTACCAAGTAGACCTTATTATTTCAACATACCGTAAATCACTAACCCGGAAGCACCTTTTTATAAAAGCTATACTGCTAGAATCGCAACCCTTTGCGCTATGTTGCAATCAAAAATTTATGTTTTAAATGCTTTGTTTGGTACTGTAACATCCCGTTGAAATAGTAGCGTCTAAGTGCTAAATGGGGTGTGTGTGGTTTCTGGCTCCCCCTGCCTCTGCTCACGTCATTGGTATTGGTAAGAAAAGGTGGTCGACCAGCGGAAGGCGTGGCTCGTGCGTACAGGACGTATCTTTCGGTAATTACAAAGCAGGTGACCATCATCGCCGGAATCAATCGAGATCGAGATCTAGCAAAATAGCCTCACGAGCGTTCTCCGGTTTCATAGGTGTTCTAGAACCTTTTTGAGGCTCGAGCTTGCGCAGTGTGTCTAACTATACCTAGATCCCGGACAAAACGCTCCAGCGGTGCGTAGTGATGCTGTCATTGCGGGAAAAGCCTACACTAGTGGGCACTAGTGGGCCAATCGGAACATTTCAATTAGAGCTCCACCCAAGTCAAAACTGCTTCTGATTGGTGCTTTGGTACCAAACTGACGGCTGCAACCCCCACCAGACAGGAGCTACACCAGGAACAACTTCACGATAGCTTTCCTAGCAGTGGCGATTTTGGTGTACCATCAGTGAATGGGCTTTGGATGAGATATGGATGAGAGGTAGGGGACCCTGAGTACGATGATGGGGAAATTGTGTCTACGGGGGAATTGGATTGGCAACAATGGCAACAATTATGGCAAAGAGTCAAAATCCCATCTCGGCCGAGGTGATTCGCATGTCTTGCTCTACCTTGTGCTCCCCGACGAGAATTCGGATGCACATGTAATGACGTCAACTACTCAGGGGAAACTAAAATTCTGCCGGTAAAGGAGCTCCGCGTATGAGAATTGAACACGAAAGGGAATCTAGGTCGCCAATTCTTCCCCGCGCGCATATGTCGGGTACAGGCAGGCAGGCGTAAATGACATATGACGTAGTATACTTTGTTCACATGATGGTAACTACTGATTCACTACCGTTAGGTAAGGCGTTGGGGGCGATGATGTACGTACTTGCCTTTGCTACCAATCGACTACGCAATCAATATTGTGTGCTCTTGTTTGAAAGCTGACAGGCAGGCACCGGAGCATCCATCGTATTGACTGGCCATTTGTTTATTTAAACCATCCATCTCCCACCACATCTCAGTCTTTCTCATCATCCATCAACCACCTCAGAAACAGCAACACAAAGCATCACATCTGAATACTACTATCCACAAACCAACTCCTACAAACCAAATCATCACAATGGATAACGTCAAGAACGCCGCCAACTACGTTGCCGACTCTGTCAAGAGTACGATTCCCAGCATCCTCCAACTACACTATCTTAGCTCCTACTAACGCATTAAATAGGCGCCACCAACGCCGGCTCCAAGGAGGCCAACAAGCAGGTCGCCAAGGATAGTGATGCTACTCTCAGCACACGGTAAGTCCACGCCTCTACGCCGCAATTGGCGAGACCATCACAGTACATAGAACACAAGCTGACCCGTCAACAGCGCCTCTGCAGCCAAGGATGCCGTCGGCGACAAGTTCAACGAGGAGAAGAACGACAAGTCGGCCGATCTCCACAAGGAGGCTGCCAAGCACTAAGCTGCGCCTTACCGAAAGCCGAGTGTATGAGTAATGGGTCATGATCAGGCGTCTTTCGTCGCTTTTCCTTTTGGTCGTGGAACGGCATGGGATACGGGTGGACGCTGCCCTAATTTCTTCACAACACGCTCCATATACCCCTATGATAGCTTAGAATAAAGCTCCTTGTTCATCACGCTACTGCCGTCTTCAACTACATATTGTGTGACATGTCTTCCTAAACTCGTGCATTACCAACAAGCCTTGGACTTCTAGCATGTGACTTACAGTGCCATTCTACCAATTCGTTGACCTCTTCGGTGCCTGCGCCATCGCTGTCGCTTGCATCCCCTCTCCTTTTTGGCGCGGTAAAGTAGCCGGTACCCGCTTCCCCTGCCGATCTTCCGTTTCCCAATACACTGCCTGCATGTCCTTCACTTCCAGTACCCAGATCGCGCGCAGGTTCTTGCAAGGGTCCTTGTGTATGATCTGCTGGAGCCACCAGGATCACTCGATCCCTTGGTGAACCCAAGATTCAACAACTTTCTGCGGGCGGAGCGGCCCGTTGCGTGCCAAGGGGTTTACGTGGTATTGATTCGTAAGATTTTCGTTTTTCGTTTCCACGGGGCGATATCTGGTGTCCCGGGATCTTATTCTTGGGTTCTCTGTATGCGTATATCGCGCCCGTCCTTGTAGTCGCTCCATGCTTTCTGGATGGCGAGGAATGGCCGTGAAACGATAGAGGTGGCCACTGATACCCAATCCTTCGTCTCATTATTCTAAGTATTATCAAGGCGAGGGGTTGTTCGATCCTCGCTATTTGTGTTGCCTGATTTTCTACGGTGCCGTGGGCCCGCCATGCTTGTGGGCTCCGGAGGCTGGCCGAGAGGGTTTACCATAGGAAGGAGCCATGTTTAGATATTCTGTATTAGCGAAGGATCGAGAAGCTGAGTGCCGCGCTTGCACGATAAATAGTCTATGAGAAAAATAGATTGCGGGACAGGAATAACTGCGCATGTTGTAATATAGAATAGCGGTATATACGGAAATAGGAGTGAGAAGTCTGGAGAAAACCGCAAGACGTACGATAGGGGTTCTCATAACCTATCGAGTCATTCATACTCGATTGGGCGGCTGCCAAGCTAAACCTCTCACATCGAAAACGTTGGATTCTGGTAGACTTGACGTTGTATATAGGATAGAATGATTGACAAACATAATTTCATATAGTCGGGGATGGGTTGCATGAGTGATGTAGCGTGGCTATAGTAAAATCATATCGCGAAGCTAGAGTCGCCTCTGAGTTACGTAGTCAGCCTTAAACCTCATTTTTGATGGAAAGCTCATCTTCGTCGCTAGGCAATCGTCTAACAGGGAATCATGTGAAAAATAATATTTATCTCTACCCTATGAAATGAAAACACCCGACTTAGGGGAAGGCGTTCATCAGGCTGCAGGACGATGCCATGCCCCCAAGTAAGCATGGCCGATGCAGTTTACCCTGACATGTCGATTCATACGACACTCTTCTCATTTGTAGTGAATGATTCTTATATATCTCTGAGCGGCGCTATTTATAGACTGTCCCTATTCGAGGAAGTTGCTGGTGGACTCATCCTCTCGCTGTCCGCTCGGTACGAGCCCGGCTACACTGGCCATGTCGTAAACTACACTGGCCATTTCTCCACTTAGTCCCCACACTCAAAGTCGCAAGAAGTCACCACCTCACTCAAAGTTAAAACTTTGCAGCATTTTACATTCTTTTTACTACATAAATACCTACTCTAGTAATTTTATTAAACAACAAAAATTATTTGTTGCGCCGTAGCTACCGGTTTAAATTAGCAGCTACTTAACCGCCGGTCGCCTAGCCGTAGCTACATTAATTATATATGTTACGCTCGCAATCTAAAAGTTTAACGGTAACGCGGTAGGTAGGTATGCAACACAGTAGACAATAGTTACTTCTAGTACTTATGGATTCTGCCCCGGCTTTTGCCCCACTACTGAACATGGGTGGGAAATAGGCGGGAAATAAAAGATTGCCAAATTGGGTAAAAAAATGGCCAGTGTAGCCATAAGACATGGCCAGTGTAGCCGGGCTCCTCGGTACCTAGGTACTTAATTGTCTGCTGTCCCCGGATCTTGGCAAGTAACAAAAATTTCCATTTTAGGAAGGTTCCTAAAGGACTATGCACGGGCCACTTCAACTTAGTGATTTGAGTTTCAGGGGACCGATTACGAGATCTTACTCTCAATAAACCGTCGCATTAACAATTCCATTCTAGGCATCTCTCCTTCATATCCGACATTCGCTCTACGGTAACCGCATAGCTGCTGCCGCTCAATTGATCTCTTTCCGTCCCGTCCGAACGCCTCGCCATCATGGATTTACTCCGAGAAACCCTACCCGCCGACCTCTTCGAGCCGGTCACGCTCTGGTCGCTCGGCTCGACGGTCGCGATCCTAGTCGTCGCCTACGGTCTCTCGCTGTGGGCGCTCGACAGCACCATCTCGAAAGCCCGCCGCTTCCTCTTCATCTGGCATGCGTTCGACGCCCTCATCCACTTCTGCCTCGAGGGCAGCTTCCTCTACCACTGCTTCTTCTCGTGGATCCCCCTGTCGAGCGTCTCGAACCCGCACGCCCTTGCGCCCACTGCCTACAACTTCCTCGGACACACTGACCGCGCCTACGGCCCCCAGGCCGGCGGTGACGCTCCTATGGCTCAATTGTGGATGATCTACGGAAGGGCCGACCGTCGCTGGGCTGGTGCGGATCTGGTATGTTGAACGCCGCCTTGCTTACTTTCTGTGCCTCTACCGCACCTCTACCCCTCATTCCCCCCTCACCAGGCTACCTACCTACCAATACGCTTCGCTTCATACAGCCATTCAGTAGGACTTGACTAACAATTCGCTTTTCCCCGAATAGGCCGTGATTAGTCTCGAGCTCCTGACCGTTTTCATCGCCGGCCCGCTGGCGGCCTACGTCTCGTATGGCATCGCTAAGAAGAAGGAGAGCGTCAACGTGCTCATGGTCGTCATCGCGACGATGGAAATGTACGGCGGCTGGATCACGTTCTGCCCTGAATGGCTCGTCATGAACTACAACCTTGACCTTAGCACCTTCATGTACAAGTGGGTGTACCTGGTGTTCTTCAACATCCTCTGGGTCTTCATCCCCCTCTATGCGTGCTACATCGGCATCTCCGATATGAACGATGCGTATGCTGTCAGGGCCAAGGTCAACGCTTCGAAGAAGGCGAAATAAAAACCGGGTTTTAGGGAAGGATGGGACGGGATGGGTCGGCGAGGGTTCGGTATTTCCAGTGCAGGTACTGGTCGTATTTTAGCAAGCGCCTCTATTGGATGGTTTTATAAATGCCGATTGAGCTTTTCAATATTGGGTCGCATGGTATCTGATAGGGTTTGGAGCATGATGGTTAGAGCTCGAGATTACTCTTAGGAATGACGTAATTTAACCTTTTTCATCCGGGACGGTTCTTTGAGTATAATTACCTACTCCTCAGTGAGGAGAGCCCCTCCCCGACTTTTTTTTTCTTGTACTTGCCGCTACGAGCTTCCACCAAGGTCCGGGAACGAACTGTATCGCTCCACTATCTCCCCCGCGGACCTGGATCCCGTCGGTTCAAGGTAAGACCCGTCCATAGGTCCCCAGCAAGAGCCGTTGTTTCATATTATCTTACCTTAGTATTTGACTTTCTGCCTCGGTGACTCAGTACAGCGAGATATCTATGCCCCTGGTGTCATGCCCACAATGGGATTATGAAGCACAACACGATCGTTCTCGTGAGCGAGAAGATGATGCCCTATTGACTAGAGTGACGACAGCCCCCGACCTCACGTATCTACACGCACATTAAAAGCAAATGAATGATGAGGATTAGCATGGCACCGGCGCAACTCAAATTTTTTTATCATTGAAGAAGACAGTAACCTATCGACCACGCATCTCTTTCTTGAGACCTTGTTACGGTATGTAGCCTGGTTATCTAGGTGCCCCGTGCATATCTAAGAACGATCGGTTAGATCGATCGATCTATCTAATCTAGTATCTCTCGAAAACCCACGTTCTCCTCATGTCTTCTGGGATGGACTCCAGCAGTTTCATTTCCGCCTTCTTGACAGTAACGTATCGCTCAACGATCTCTCTCCCAAGTGACTCAACCATAACATCGTCGCCCTCGAGAGCCTCTAAGGCCTCATCAAGGGTGCGAGGGAGCTGCGTCGTAATGCCCAGAGCGGCCCTCTCCACACTGCTCAGCTTCGCGGGGTCGACGGCACAGTCGCGCCACGTGAGCTCGGCGCCCGCGCTGCCGGCCGCAATGAGCGCGGCCAGGGCGAGATACGGATTTGCGATGCCGTCCATGACCTTGACCTCCCAGTGGCTGTCCTTGCACTGGCGCAGCGGCGCCTCCTTGTTGTGCACGCCCCACGTCACCCAGCGGCCCCCGGACCACAAGCTGTCTACCATGCGCTCGTAGCTCGTCGGGTGGCTGTTGGTCAGCGCGAAGACCGCCCGAAAGTGCGATAGGATACCTCCGTAGAACCGCTCGTACACGCGCGGCAAATCGCCGTCCGCCGACGTGATGGACATGTGCGTGTGCGCCCCGTTGCCGACCAAGTTGGGAAACGGTCGTGGATGCAGCGTCACGCGCAGCCCGTGGCGCGCCGCGGCGCTCTCGACGACCTGCCGCGTGTGCAGGAGCGTGTCGCACGCTTCGAGAGGTGTCTGTGGCGAGAGGACGATCTCGTACTGCCCCGGCGCGCTCTCGGTGTGGAATTGCTCAACGCTGATGTCTGCCTTCTCGAGGGCAGATAGGATCTCGTCCATAACTGTGCCGACGCTCCCTTCAGCGCCCCAAGTGGCGAGGGCCCGCGCCTGAGACCAGCCGTGCCCGTCCGTGGATAGCATCCGGAACTTGTCGATGCTCTGTGTTCGCTCGAGTACGGTGAACTCGACCTCGAAGCCGACTAGAAACGTCAGGCCGGCAGCCGCCGCTTTATTCACGACGCGACTGAGGATGCCGCGGGGGCAGAGAATGGCCTTCGAACCGTCCTCTTCGTGGAAATAGCCTCGGCAGCTGATGTGTTCGGGGGCCGGGCCATGTCTCAAGGTTGCCCAGTCCGTTTGTAACATATATACCCCTGTGCCTGTGACGCCCGGGGCCATGTGGTCGTTGGCAAGCATTCCGAGACTCGGTTTGGCGACCGAGACCATGAAGGGTTTTGGGTCCGCTGCATCTTGAGACTTCTCGAAGTGTTCCCAGATCCGTCTGATTGGGATCACGCGGCACCGAGCCGAAGAGGAGTAGTCGTGCCAGTACACCCGCAGGTATCTCGCTCCTGAAGAGCGGATCCAGTCTGCGGTGGGATCTCCGGAGTACCGGCCGCTTCCCCGGACGGGCATTTTCTGGATTGGCCCGTTGCCGTTTGATGGCGTCACGCCGTTCGTGGGGTTTGTTTGTGCCACCATTGCGCGGACTGTGTATCCTACTAGACGGCTTCAATGGCTAGTACCCAGCACGTGCTATTCTAAGCGGTTGAGATCTCGTACTCAAACGATTCTCAGTGCACACGCGATTCTGTGAAACCGACACTAAATCCCTTAGGAGTATTCGAGAGGGTAATCGGTCAGATAGCCGAGAAAATGCTACGTGGCAGATCTTATACTAGGCAATAAGCTAGGTCTTACACAGAGGTAAGGGATAGATGACGCTTGACGGTGTCTTACCTACCTCCGCAACTACGACACGTAAGGGCGGTTGTACTTGTACCACAGGAAATCGATTGCTGCAACTTTCCGTGGTCCAAGTACGATTACGACCTCTAGAATATCGCCCGAGGCTATCATCGATTTCTTTTCATGCATCCAAAGACTGCTGCAGCATTGTCTTATGCTATACACCGTTATCTGCACTAGGAGTGTTCATATAAGCATGTACGTAGACAATTAACCTAAAGAACTCGATAATGCTAGTAGCACTTATATCATGTAGTCTATTCTACTATACGTGGCAACATGAAGTATTTCCTTTGACTCACCGGTCAAATTATCTCAGTTCTAGACTTACACTAGCAGGGAATATGCCGAAGCGCCATCCAATCTATTGGTATTCCGTGCGGCTGATGGCTGATGCGTGGGGCGTGATCTACCGGTACCAGTAGCTTCACCCTAAATACCTACAGTGCACGCATCTAGGTGGCGCAATCCAAATCCTGGTTTGGCTACTACACATGAAATCATACACTGACGATTGCGAAACCCGAAAGTAGCGTGTTACACCTACTGAGAATATAAATATTCTATATCTTTTCTCGTTTTCCGATAAGCTTCTTTACAAACCACTTGAGGCCCTTCTAGGCCTATTACTATGTCTTTGCAATCGCACACTGTCTAGAGAGAGAAAAAAAAAACACTAATATCCTAAGACCAGACTATGGGTAGTTAGACGTGTTTCGGACCGACCCGGCGGCGTTGGTCTAAGTCATTTCATCTTCTGGCGCCAGTTGATATAGCGGCTCGGCGACAGTACTTAGAGGATTGAGATTGCCCACATAAAAGGGGCAGTATCGGTAACAGGATGAGCTACATACCAGACAACTAAAAGGACTTTATGTATTATTGTTTGATTTCAAGCAAAGAGCCATACTGTAGATAAAGTAGGTAATAAAACATGCTATCGAAGACACATCTCGGTGGCTTCAGTGTGCTAGAAACGAAAGTCGTGTTGAGGTCTAAATAGACTTCGATGTGGAGCCTATTCTTCATGCAACGTCCATTTCTGCGACCGTTGACCGCCGATCAGCTACTGAGATAGTCCCCGAAGCCTTCAGACGTATCAGTTTTTCCTAAGACTAGTCGAGGATTCGCTCATATGCTCTATATATAGTCTTCGGCAGCGCCGCAATAGTTAGCTATAGATTGGTGCTATCACTTAGATGTCTCGACCACTCATGATGCGTTGGTCTTCTTGACGCTGAAGATATGGACAAAGAATTCTTGGTCCTCAGAGTTCAAGAAAAGAGAATCGGAGTTAGGATTCGTTGAGCATCGCGCTTCAAGTCGGAATGCATGCTGCATCCGTCTATTAATCGGGAAATAGATGTTTGACAGCGATAAGCTAGAGGCAAAATGCAAGTAACGGAACCCGATTGGTGCCACCGCAGCTGAACATCGTGCCATACGGCCCCAGAACAAAGAGACTGTTCTTGTGTATAGTAGGTAGTACGTAGGAAGGCGTTTTTGGAGACCTTCGCGTAATAACAAGGCCTATTACCTACCCGTAAGTATATGGCTCGTGACACATAATCTCGTGTAAACGTTAGCATGTTGGCACTCTATAGCCCATATTCTTTATAACTCCTGTCCGTAACTTAATTTTGTCTATCGTGGAGAGATCCTCGTGTGAACTTGAAAGAATACAACTCACGTCGCCGAGCCGGGGCGGGAAAGGCGGGGTGATCGGGAAAACTCCATTCTGCGTCCCAAGGAGATCTCCCGGCACCAGGTGCCCGGTGATCGGAAAACTGCGGCCCCGGTACTTCCGCATGAGAAATGCCTCAGTCTGCGCAGAGAGCAAAGGGTTTTCACCCTGACTCCCATATCCTCGAGCATCCGGTCTCGGTCACATTTTCGAAGTCTCAGCCATGTGAGGGAAAACCCAAGCCCGTGCACTTCTACCTTATGGAAGATCCCGGGAATTTGCGTGACAAACACCCCAAGGGAAGAACCGGATTGAACCGCTCCCTGAAGTAGACATAATCCTCGGGACTTGGTCTGTAATGGGTCCAGAGTGGTGTCGGATAATGAAACCTAGTGACGTTCGCGTGGTTTGCCGGCGGAGATCCTGACGCGAAGTTGGAGAATACGAGCTCCCGTTGCTGAGTCCAGGGTTACCGGCAGTCATCGCCGTGGATTAGAGTCCTGGGAGTTGTAGATCTCGTCCCTTATGAGGGACTTATCCCGCCAGATCGGCCATTTTGGCCGAACCCTGCACCCCAGTTTGGTCAACGATGTCTTATATCACAATAGAGAAGAAATGTAAACTGTTAAAGCACGTCATAGTCAGTGGGGTGAAATTCATCCCCGACGTGTAAATTTAATTTAATGTGAAGAATAAGGCCATATCTCGATAATTTGCCATAGACCTCCGAGTAAGCACCTTAAACCATGAGACTCGACCAATCTCGAGGCGCTAGGCCATCCTACGAGAGAGGTTACTCGGAATTCCGCTCGGAACGAGGTTTCAATTTAATGGGAACAATGCTGCTTACCAATGATAACTTGCTAGTCGCCATCTTCCTACCTTCAATTCAATTAGCCCCCTTGGCCGCAAATCGAGCTATTTACAGAATATTCATCGCAGCAGAAAAAATGTCGTATCTATCATGAACTGAATTGCCAATTCCCATGAATATTGAAACGGAATGTGTATTTCACAGGAGCGGTGGAGGGGCGGCGCACTCTTACATAACACGGGAGAAATTAGTTCAAATGGGACTGTGCGTTTAATTAATCCCTAGTTGCTTAAATGTACAGATTATTGCGTTTGAATGAACTTGATGTTAACCTTTCTTCCCCTACTTTCGCCCCTGCCCTGATTCCGTGATGCCTTATCTAAGATAAATAAAACGCGCATCGGGCAGAAATATTCCATACGTCGTTTGTATTGGAATTTTCTTGAAGGAGAGCAAAAGCCAACTTGAAACTGATCGAGCCTCCACTACAAATGAGCGAGACTGTTTACAGCATGGCCGCAGCGCCGATCGCACCGCCCACGGCAGCGGCGCCCAGTAGGGCACCGGTAGGCCTGACAGCAGCGGCCGTGGGGATCAGGACAGACGAGGTAGCGGTGGGATATACGGAGCCAGTGCCGGTCGGGTAAGTGCCATTAGACACGCTGGTGCTGCCAGGGGCGGCCGTCTCCGTGCAGATGTTGCCCGTGGCGTGGAATACGTAGTCGATGTAGCTGGTCATGCTGGCGGCGGCGGGCTGGGGGACGCAGTCGGTGATGAATTCGACGAGTTCGCTGCTGTACGCCTTGCCGCTGTCGAGGAGGTTCGCGGCGAAGGACTGGAACTCGGGCTTAAGCGACGCTGGCAGCGCTGTCGCGATCGCGCACAGCTGGTCTTGGTGCCCCGAGGGGTCGAACGTCGTAGGAAGAGGCGGAATTCCAGTCGCAGTGGCGATGAAGGAGAGGATGTCCGCGGGCGTCGTCGGTGCTTCTGCAATGATAGTAGCGAAGATAGAGCTCATGGCAGAGCTACAGAAAGCACTGTCGGATGACTGGGATAGTGCGGTGCCTGCGAGAGCGGCTATCGAGAGGACGGTTGTACTATGCATGTTGCTTGTGAGTTCGAAGACTTCCGAGGTGCTTAGGTTGTGGTATAGTAGATATGAGGTAGGAAGTAGTCAGAGTAAAGTAGGACTGAGGCTACAATTGGCGTGGTATTTCAAAGCATCTATCCGCAGCCGAGACGGATAGTTTTATATTCCATGTTCAACGGAGTTTATGTTCTGTTGGTAATACTGGAAAGACTATAGAACTACACTCGCAGCACAGAATATCCAACATGCCTAACAAGGGTCGGTAGGTAGATTGAGTCATAGTCATACATTCCCCGTCCCATTCGCATGATTCTACCTAATCTCCGCGCGTTGGCTAGACCAACGTGCCAACACCATAAGCTTCGTTCGTCATTTTCGCAACTAGGCCACGCGTGTGTGAGTGAGCAGGAGTGAGCATGCGAGCGTTCTTCACCAACCAACAACAACCCGGAGATAGGTATTCGCTGACAAAGCTATCTCCGAGCGGATGTCAACACGGAATATTTCCCAACTCAAATTCCACTGTTCCCCAAAATTGTAACGCTGGGGTAGCAGTACAGTAATGGATTGATTAATAATGTTTAGTGCAATGAACATCCCGAGCGCCCTAAGCCCTTTAGTCATATGGTGTCCTACTATACATATGCCTAACCATTCCGGAAGTCTGCCCCGGCCCTATCAGTAGATACCAAGAGTGCTAAGCTATCGCGTATCCCCAAGCCAAGAACTTCCCTTAGCCCCCTGTTTTGTCCGAGATGTCCGCGAAAATACAAATGAAATACTAGGGGCGGTGAAGGGACGGCGCGCGTTTTGTAGGCCGGCGTTAGGCGCTTCCAACGCGCCGTGGGTGGATGAAACAGACAGATGAGATACCAGGGAGGCGATCTGCCAAGGGCTTCGGCCGACCCTTTTTTTCTCCGAGCGCGGGTTAGATAGATGCGAAGGGTTAACTTGGTGACGGAGGAAAAGCGGCGCCGTTAAACCCGTTAGGGAATCAACGCCATATATACTCCAGTACGCGACAGGAGAAATATGTCTATGGTAATTGATAATTTCTCAGACTATTCAGGTAATACTAAGTGTAAGTAATAAAATGTTTTGAGAGAGGATAATGCTAGTTAAATCGTTTAGGTCCTAGGGTAGAAAATGTACCTATAAATACCTAGCTAACCATTGCTAGCATGTTATCTTAATGGAGAGTGTCAGGACGTTTCATGCTTGAGGTAGGTGATAGGCTAGTGGTATTGCGCGAAGGTCTTCCAAGTTACCTTTAAGTGCCGTCTATCTATATACAGGAACAGCTTTCTTTGTCTATATGCCCTGTGGTCCTGTCTCGCGATGCAGTCGTCTGGCTACTACGTTCTATTCCAGGGAGCTTTACCAGCTTGTGTTACTTCTGACAGTACTTTGGGGTTTTAGCCAAGGTATAAGGCAATCGAGGCAGCGGATCTGACAACCAAAATAACTTAAGGACATATTTACTGTTTAGGGGTAGATAAGCTTTTCGCCAACTACTTGCAAGACCAGGCCTATAGGAGAACAGTATATCGCAAGGGCAATTTCCCACGTGATATTATCTACAGGCGGCCCCAGTAGATAGTTTCTCTGTTTAATCAACGATGTCCTCTTCCTCGAATGACCTCACAGCTAGTAACTAACGATACATCGCATTGATTGACGTACCTTACAACAACTAACACATCGCAGAGGAACGAGGTATGATTTCATAATAGGCTCATGCCTCTCAGACCGAAAAGAAAGTAACAGCCTAGGATGAGTTTAACCTAGATGGACTTTCCTAACGCTGTCATTACAACCCGAAAGCTTCGTTGTTTTTTTAGCATACGGATGCACATTTAATACACCCACGAAAGTCTGGGGGTAGGTTAAAATGAAGAGTTATTTTTTCCGCTGACTAAGACTGCGCAATAAAATCTGATTGGGAGAAAGCGCCCGGATCACGTTGCCGGAGCCGCGTGGCGTTCGGTCAGCGACTTGTTGCCATTCTTGTTGCCGTTATCCATATAATTGCTACGATCAAGCATAACGAAGACTTTCCGATTTGAGGAGTGGCTCTTTAGTTGTAGGAGAGGCTCTTTTGAGTTAAAAGCCATCGTCTATAGAACGACTCAGTAGATAGTTTCCTAGTTCGGTCGACAATATTCTCTTCTCTTTTGCCTAGCCTTGCACTAGTTAATTTACGTGCGCTATATATTGATTAGCTTACTTTTACAATTAGAAGGTTGAAATCACCTGGACTTTAAGATATCTTTGGTATGGCTTACCTGTATCTTGTTTCAAACATCATCAGTTTCCTCAAGATGCAAAAATATTACCTCATGGTGGCCTTGAATGCTAGTTATACATTATGAACCTTCTAGATTTTGTTTCTTTACTGCCTTTCAGTTCCTCAACCTTACAGAGATTTGTAAGGTTGACTCCGTGATTGCTTCTAAGATTATAGAAGATATTTGATTCTATATTGCGGTAGCTTTGGCCGATTTGTAAGCTTTATTTGATGCTGTTGCGTAAGATAGGAGCCTGCTAGACTTGGCGTAAGCAGCAGCTCTATCGAGCTTTCACAAATAACCGAAACGTTATGGGATGTATGGTATCTCTTATTAACATCATTGATAGGGTGCGCATGCCGTATTCTGGAAACCGAAATGTATTCACTTGAAAATTCTAGAGATTGGGCTCAGAGAGGGAGTCCGAAGGACTGGCCTATCGGACTGGCCTGTCTTGCTCTAAGACGCTATACTTCTAAAGTATAGCTGAATAAATAGAAATAACGCAAATTCAATTTCTTGCCTATTTGTAACTTCGGCTGCATCTAGCTTGGTTGGTTGGAAATTTTAACGCTGGGGGAGGGCCTGTGGCCCCCAAGCCTCCCGAGGGGCTTTCAGCGTGTAAAGCCACCAAAGCTATCTATCCTCAATTTCTTGGAGGAGGAAACTCTAGTATACATGGTGTTTTACAAATCAAACTATAAAAGCGCGCGAGACAGTCAAACCGCATCCGTTGGCCCCGCCCTCTGGGCTCGTGCTCGGCGTTGTGTGTTCTGAGTTGATCCCCTTACGAGGGAGCAAGCCAAGTTCCGATAAACAAAAGAAAAATTGGGAAAACAGTTCTAGTGACGGTGTGACCCGTGGTCTTTCGAGCCCTTTTTGGGCGACGCATCTGGTCGGAGGGACCAGTTACAGAATAAATCGGCTAGGAAGAATGGCAGTGTAGGGCTCAATAGAGTGATAAATTGATTCTTGAAGTTCCCAAGTCTCAAGGGAGAAGTGGTAGCTATATATATAACTGAATCCTAGAATTATAACTACCGTAGGAGCTAGTTATATAATCGCCTGACAGTAGTCTACCGTCTTAAAACCTGCTTCAATTGTGCCTTCGGACACACTATCATCAAATGCGCCATATTTGCGATCCCAGAACATTTATATTGTCGTAGGAGACTTGGTTATGCCGGGATAGGGCAACAAGCCAAAACTAATATGTTACGTAGAAAAACCACTCGACCTCACATATGGCCAACCATGTATTGGTTAGCTAACTCCTGTACTAGATATCTTTGAAAACTCATTAGTAAGTTATTCGTCATGGGAATATGTCAGTGGTAATATTATTTCACCAGAAATTGCTCCAAATAAGCCTTGTTCTTTTCCCCTGATGCCTTATCATTCGGTATTTGTCTATCTACGCATTCCGAGAATGTTATCACTGATCATAGTCCTTGAGTCTGTAAGCGCCTTCCGGTGGTTTGAGGCCCCCTTGTGTACCCACTGGAGGCGCCTTAACCCCTTTCTCGGCTACGAATTGTTTTATGATATCGTAGTTACCGCATGTGTGCGTGCGCACATTTTCTCCCGTTAGCTTCCCACTGTTCTGATACCATAGGAATGGCACTACTCTGTAATCAGTCATCTAACAACCGATCCGGTGAATTCAGAGCTATAACATACCGATACCCAAGTCAGCCGTGCATGCGATACGCCGGCGAATTATTTCGAGGCAGTGGTCTAGACGGGCGTTTAGCATGATAATTATTCGGAAAGAATCCAACTAGAAAGTGTCATCTCACCAATATGCAGAATATCCCAATCTTCCAGCTCAGGAGGTACGCAGAAGGGCGGCCTGCAGGTTGAGCGAGTGTGCTCCTTGTTATAGTATAGATTCCTGCGTAGCATGTTGACGCAGTGCATCTCGTGGACGGCCTCAGGCAATACCGGATAACCCACCATGCCAAGATCGGGCCTGTCGACATAAGCGTGTCGCGTAGGATCAATATCTGCTGCTGCCGCTTCTTCTTTCGGGATCATAATAAATCCTCCGTCTAAAATAGCGAGATCAGCGTCTATAGTAGAGTACTAGGATTGTAATCTAGGATTTACCGGCTTGCGTATATTCAGCCCATACCTCATCTGCCTCGGTAGAGTTGTGCTCCCGCCAAGGGGTACCGTCTGGGTAGAATGATACGTTGAGCACTTGTGGCTCAGGTTTCCTAGCCAGATGTGCTAGGCTTGGCGCAACACCTGATGGAGGTTGATTGACACATAACGTGTGTGACTGGCGAGTTGCCAGTAGAAAGAGGACAGCGCCGAGGGTGACGATGTTGGTGATGCCGAGTATTACAGGTATCGCTAGAGAATGTTTTCGCCAGCTCTTCAACGTCGCTCGCTCAGTGAGATCTCTTGACTCAATCTCCGACCAGTGTTCTTTGGGGAGGAGCCCTTCGGTATCCTGTTCCATAGGGTCCCTCATGACTTAGACATTTAGGCCAATACGGCATAAAGAGAGAAGATGGGCACATGCTTACAAGCCTCAAGAGAGGCCAAAACGGAAATTCTTTGCCCGGTATGTCACATAGCAAGTAGCTATTGCCTTGAGCTATGATTAGTAAGTTTTCCTTGTCGCTGCAGTGGAGCACGTGTACTGACCTAGTCGTCTGTGCCGCAGGTCTGCACTGTATCGTCAACTATTGATCCTTCAAAAGACTCCACATATCCTCGGTCTTAAAGCAGCAAGCAAATATTGAGCGGCGGCTAACGGGCTGCTGGATAGCTATCGCTTATAACCTCGATTTTCGAGTCAGCATGGTCACAGCATGCACAGCATGCACACTAAAAGCCATGCTGAATCTATCTGACGACTTGACTGCTTGAATTTTTTTTTAGTTTTCTGGTTCGCTTTCTTCCTATTACAAAGTCATAGCAGATCGCAATGAAAGGCAACTCCGAGTACGAGCCGCTCCCCAACGATGCGGGCGCGGAAGTGCCTCCGACACGCCGGCGCAAAGAGCAATGGAATATTCTCTCATTCAGCATCGGCTGCGCGACTGCCTTCGCCCTCAGCGCCATTTTTTTAACTCTGCGCGGGGTACTTTCTGTCCCGAAGACAGCGGCAGAGATAGAGGCCGAAGAATGGAACTATTGTGGACGTTCCAGCGACATCGCCAGGGCTCGCGGATGCAAAATGGAACCTATGTTCTACGGATGGATGCCGGCCAAATGCGTTTTTGACGAGCTCACCCAGTCTCTACCCATTTTTGAGGACCGGAAATACTACAGCGATAGGAACATGACGCAAGAGTTGCTACCAGAGCAACTTTGGGCTGGCGAGTACAAGCTAGCTTATACGTCTCGGTAAGCCAACATTCTACTATCCTTATGCCGGAAATTAATCTCTAACGGCATTGTGCGTAGTTATCACGACGAGCATTGTCTGTTTCAGTGGAGGAAATTGCAGTATGCAATGGCTAACCGGATGGACTTTGTCGACAACAAGACGATGAGCCTGGGTCACACTAATCACTGTGCAGACCAGCTCTCGGAAAGCTGTGAGCCTAAGACGGGCGGGGTGGCTGAGATTGAGCTCGGATTTTACCGTTGTCGGAAAACGATATGGTAAAAATTGGGCTTCGGTGGCAATCACAAATCCGGATATAATTTAGAGGGTATGACGTGTTCTAGGGATATCATAGTGTATGAACTAGTTCCTGGCTACCTGGAATCCTCTATCAAATCCCTTGCAAATACGGACTATCTTAGCCTACGACTTGTATGTTATAACTTGTTTTACGTGGATTAAGTGACTTTGACGCCGCCGATGGGATAGAATGCCCAAGACGAAAACTTGTTGTGAGATGGGTGTAAACGAATTTTCATAAGCATGGCCTAAAGCTTATCCCTATTATCAGTAGTGTACCCATTCTGGCGGGGTTGTGCCGCAAAGATGCTTGATGTCCTCCCTGGCTAACCATAAGACCTTCCTTTTCTGTCCAATTTCCCATTCAATTGATTTAGTATGATGTATGCAGTAAGATCTGTCGGTATGGGATCATGGTCTAGAAGTTGAATTGTAGAAAGCTTAGCCAATCATATAATAGCGTTTAATCCGTATAGACGCTTGCTGCTTTAACAACTCCACATGGTTTATAAAACTGGACAGGCGCATCACGGGAACATGCGAACTCTATATCCACATTGCCTGCTTCACGGGAGTATGATGCGATCAGTCAAGGGCATACCAATTTGTAAGCGCTAAATGGATAGTCATTCATCCAATATGAGCACTTAATTGAGCTTTTGCGTATCCACATAATCGCAGCATCGTGGCAAAGTACCGCAGATAACATCGTGTTGGAACAGATACCCGGTGTAATCCAGGCTCGCATCATATTCCCCTTGCAAGTGAACAAGGAGGGAAGGTGTTCGAAGACGCGGGGTCTATCTTATCCTATGAGAATCTGACTCGTCTAGTCGTCTATATAAGTGTCTAGCCGACTTCTATTGAGAGTTCTGTTGCCGGTTCAAACAACAAGCCAACGATTTATGTTCATATCCTTCCCTTCCATCAAAATACCAGAAAGCCATTATGAAGACGTTCGTGCTACTCGCCGCTCTTGCCACACTCGGCTTGGCTGCACCAACAGCAGGTATTATCCCACACGAGGGTAGAAACTTCTGTGCAGCAAAGAACTGATTCAAACTGTAGTTAAAGAGGACAAGCGAGCCTTGGCCGACAGATCCAACTTTGACGGCATCTACATTGGACCCAGCGTTGAAGGAGAGACAGCAGAGAAGCGAGCATTGGCTGATAGATCCAACTTCGATGGTATCTACATAGGGCCTAGCGTCGAGGGCGAGACGGCGGTCGAGAAGCGTCAGTTTGTAGGCACGTACGTCCCCGCCGGCGAAGAGGGTGAGACGGCGGTCTAGAAGTGCTACCTGATAAAACGCGTGCTGCTAGCGAAAGAGTGATGCCCCAAGTGGCTCGAGACGAGGACTGCTATGAGGCAATTAGTCAGGCAGGTTTCTTTCTCTCACGGAAGGAAGGCCATGGAGAAAAACAAGTTCACGCTCTTGTAATATCATCAGGGCCCCAAGAGGCATAAGATGAAGAATAGTACAAAAGATTCAACATTATCCTCAATGGTAAAACTGCTGCTATCGTTTTATGCCTAAACTTTGGCGGGGCATCAGATGAGCCTGTGAGGTGAATTATTGAGTGTTAGAAGTAGACGCCTAGAGTAGTTAGCTGTCTTGCTGCAAAGCCTTCCTCCCCTAAAAAGCCATCACACCCACTCCCTGTTAATGCAAAGTGGGTCACCCTATGTATTCTCTACACGATATTTACCGGGCACACTAACAGGTGCCATGAAGAGGAGCGAGTTTTGGGTTCGACACAGTAAATTATAGACCGCTAGCTTGTCTGGGCAGAAGCGCTATCGACGCTCGTGAAGTCAAACTGTACGTCGTGGAGAACAAACGGTGGAGATAAGATCCCGCGAGAAAAGAGGCCCAGACTTTTCCGTTCAAAGTTTAAGAAAAATATCATGTTGCATAGACGCTCGGACGGGGTAGGTTGCAGTTGTCAGCGAGCGTAGCCTGCGCGTCTATATAATATTGTGGTATAAGGCATAGAGGTCTTTTACTTACTACACCCAACAGAATATTTGCTAATTAAATGTGAATTTCCATATTTATATCTAAAGAAAACAGAATAGAAAAGTGAAAGTGGAATAAAGCCTCTTACGTTGTAGTATAACAAGTAATACAATAGACTTGAAAAACTGACGCGAATACATATTTCTAGCTATCAGCAACGTTTCTTTCTTTTAAAATTTAGCGCACGTATTAAAGCTTCCCTACCGAGCATTTGTCTTTATGGCTACGATTGATAGAGTTATAACAAATAGATACATGTTCTTCGTAGATGTAATTCTTCGTAGATGTAACCAAATCTTGCATTGAAGCTACTATAAGTAATCTATGGCCAAGGATCTCTCGCATCAAGTGCAAGACGCTGTAAAAAACCCTTGATATACTCGTCACTCTCATTAATTCTATTTTGATATAACTCTCGACCCTTTTGCATCCCCTCCCGTGTTCGTCTAAACGTTTCCCTTAGCGAGGGTTTTATACTTGCGCCGCCATCGGAACTATCCTCGACCAGGAAAGATTCGGCGAGGAGTTGTCGTAGTTCGGGGTCTAGGTTAGGAAGTGCCCTTCTATTAAAGAGACCGGCTGCCATCGTAACCATCCCGTTCCATTCCATTGCATAGAAACCCCGGTTATTAGCCAGAATTCGTGGGTCAACCAAGTCTAACATTAACTTTGATCAATTTATTAGTTAAAATAATAACCCCCCATGTTACAAAGTAATAACTTACACGATTAACTTCAGTGAGATTCTCATCCTCAGAGTCTTTCTCTCTTCCGGCGGGCAGTTGGCGGGCCATTCCGAAGTCAATCATTACTAGTTTTGGTGTAGCCAGATCTTTCAAAAGCCCAAAAGTTAGCAACTATCGTTTGGATAACATAGGAAGTCTCATAGCCGAGACCTCTTGAATAAGCCGTGTCTGTTCTTGCGCTCGCGTGGAAGGCGAGCAAAATTGGACATCAAGAAGAATACTTACGCCCAAACACGTCAGGTTCCATGGTGCCAAGCATGACGTTTCTCCCGGCGATATCACGGTGAGAGAGTCGATAATGATCGGTCCCGTCTCTCCGAGGCTGCTCTAGCTCCAGCGGTCCGCCTTCACGGCCTTCCTTCTTGATTGTCATGGCAACACAAGCGCTCACCACTTGCTCTAATCAGCACCTCGTATTCGAAATCCTCTGTAGCGGAATAAGTGAGGGAATTCGTCTTACAGCAGTGATACCAGGCCCAAAGAAGACGATTAGGTACTGTAAGGAAACGATTATAATATAGGGCCTCTACGACCTTGGCAAGGGTTCCGTTTTCTAAGTACTCTAATAACATCGCCGGGCTACTACCGTCGCCACTTCTGCCCAAACGCCGAAACAGGCTCTCTGAAGGGGTTTTGAATGTCTCTAAAACACGCTTTAAAATGCCCCTAGCCGTCCTATTTCTCGGCCGGTACTTTGCTACATCATCGGTGTAGTTGATCAGTTGGCCGATGTGAGCGTGCCCGCGCAGGTCCTTAATATTTGGTGTTTCAATTAGTCAAGCAAGCGCAATAACGGGACGGAATGATAGCAGCCTTACGCTGAGGATATTCGCTTCTCGGAGAAAGTCTGCTGTCCCAAACAGTTCTGGGGTTAATGGCCACTTAAGGACTGCTCTTCTGGGCTTTCGAATACGTAATGGATCCTTAGCAATTAACAATACAGTCACACCATAGCTACCAAAGCCCAATATCTTCTCGAAATCCCACGTTTTCGAGGCTAAAAGAGCCCCTCCAATGGCAGCTCCTAGGGCCTCAGAGCGCCTGAATAAGGCAGCAGGCGACGGGGCTGCGACGACCCGCCTCGGCCCCTGCTGAACGACCGGGGTGAACGGGCCTGCCATTTCAATCCCGGGTGGTAGAAATTATGAATACCTTGGGTAGCTGATGAAGACACGAAGTTCAACGAGATAGAACTACGAAATACGCGTACTTAGGGGCCCGGAACTGATTCACTGATTTCTGTGCATCTATTAATTGTACATACCCGTTTCCGGCTATAGCGCTTTGTTGCCCGCCATGCCGAAAGGCCGAAAGAGAAGCTATCCCAACATTTAGACTAGCGTAGTCAATGTCTTTGTCGTCTCTCAATTGCATTGTTTCCGATATAACTTCAGTTATACTACTAGACACGATTATTTACACTAGGTTCCAGTTCCGAAATAATAGGGGGATCGCAAGAAAATGAATCCCCTCGCCTTCTTCAAATCCCCTACCCCTATTACTCGCCACTAATTTGAAAACATGGAAGACTACCCGGATAGTACTTAACGTTAAGGCACACTCGGTCAAGGTAGTTTGTTACCTTTCGTTAATTCGGTCGGCGATCATATTAGTTCTACAGGAAGATTAGAAGCGGGCCAACATTAGACCCGGAATATTTTCTCGTGTAGCTTTAAACAATGGCCTTTCTGTTTCCGTCTTGAACAGCCATGAAACGAGCACATCACCTGAAATAGGATAGCTTCATGTCATAACACAACCTCCTGGGATGAGGCAGAGAACCGGGGCAAACATTGTGCAATCATCAATTTTGTATAGAGATTATAGAAGGAAATCTAAGGAAATTTTGCAAGCCATGGCGTTAAAGTTAGCAGCCTTACACCATAATCTTCGAGCCAAGAATGCATAAAACGCAGTTCGGGAAATGTGGCTTGGCGGAGACCAGCAAATCGAAGCTACTTTGCGCCAAAGTCGGTTGCCTAGCGCTCGCAAACGAGCCTTTTATGAGAGCGAGCCTATTGGTACTTGAATATGCATGCCATTCTCCGAGACTTGGTATTCGATGAGTTGTGAACATCCAGTGAAGCATCAATCCGTCTCATGATGCCTGCTGAACATAGAGTAGGTTTATGTTGGCTGCATTTCCTGATCACCACCGCAGTTCTCTATCCTTGTAAGCAAACGGGTGCTGCCATCTCATAAAATGCAAGACAGTGATGCCCCACAGCGCAAACGGAAGCATCCCATACCGATGCCACAGACTACCGGGTTTACCACACCTACAATCACTATCGTGATATCGAGACCGGATGCTAGAGAAGCCTAGGGAATACAGAGCTCCGAGGAACCCCATTGGGGAAGCCCAACGAGACAGCAAACGAATTCTTTCCAGATAGCCACGCCAAGTGCTGCGGGTTTCCCGTTTGTATTCGCCCCTAGCCACATCCGCATAGACGGGTATGTGCTGCCCGGGTTTGTCTCTTGTTGAATTCTTTTCTCTAGGCACTTAATTTCTTCTGCGAGATTATGCATCACGCCACGGCTCAGGAGGTAGTGGATCCTATCAAAGAATGAAAGCCAGAAGGGATCACATTTCATTACTGTAAGTATTGACATAGGCCAGGTAGCGATCATAGTAGCTCCGGACCCGGGCCGTTCGAAGTATAAGTACCCTTGATTTTCTCTTACTTGAACTTAGTATTGATAATCATTGTCCCAAACAATCTCAACACCTAGGCCGTCTTATTCAATCGCAAAGATTACCGCCAAGTCCATAACTCCATTGTTCCATCCACTCGTTGTTCGGTTCATCACTATTTATTAAAATATATCAAAAAAATGAACGTCGCCAGTCGAAACTCGGTAGGCGACTACTCTTGGGTATTTGACGAATCGGACTTATACTTAGAGGCAGAGGCTGGTCTTATTAGCCAATGCCCTACTCCAACTACAAATACCAGCACTGACAGTGATAGCGAGGAAGGCGTTGAGCGCTTGGCCGACCCCCCTGACGGAGAGCGACCGCATGATTTAACTACAGGGCCCTTTTCAAGATTGATAAAGCTTATAATCGAGACTAAAGGGGTGAATTCAAAGCCTCTCGTCAAATATATAAAAGATCAGTAAGTTATCGCCTTTTACTCGAACTATGGGTGCGCTGACTCCCCGCAGTCTATGTGAGACCAAGCTTATCTTTGTTGTCGGCCAGTCTGGGGCCGGCAAGTCTACGTTTATCAGTGAGATAAGTGGCATGGAACTCCACATTGGGAAAACGAGGAACTCAGGTTTGTGTTCATCTATCTACTTATCAAAACCTGGGGCCTGACTCGACTCTTGAAGGGACTAAAGACTACCAAGTCTGCCCAGCCATCATCGATGGTGAGCAGTACGTGTTCATCGATACCCCGGGCTTTGGTGCAGCCGATATGGACGACATGGATTGTTTTTGCGACATAATCGCATGCCTCGATGTCCTGGGTCCTTTTGTCACTGTTGCTGGCTTAATTTTCGTGACCGGCGGTAATCAGGAAAGATTAACTTCACAAGAACTGAAGACGATTCAATGGATCAAATGTTTCTGTGGCCCTGCGTTCTATGGATACATAACCATTATGACGACCAAGTGGGATAAAATCAGCGAGGATGATTTTGCGGAGGCGTGGGAAAGTATGCTCAGCATGCTAGAGGAGAACCTAAGCGTTGGTGAAATCCTCAATTCTCCAAATGCTTCCAAGCGCGGCTCGAACCAATACCGGGGCGGCCATGTTTATCACCATGGCATTGTGATGGACGACAACCATCCGAGCATGCGGTTGAAACGCCGCCGGCATAGGAAGGAAAGAGCAGATATGGCCGTCGCCATGATTAAGGATCGGTACAAGGAGGCTCCTGGTGTTAAGCTTCAGGTCATTCGTGAGATGGGCGGGAACATCCCTTGGCATGATACAGAGGCTGCAAAGGTCCTAAAGCACAATCGCAAGGATATCAAGCTTTATTTCCAGCACGGTATTCTTCAGGTGTTTGTGAGAAGCGGCGAGCATGGTCTCACTGGTGAGAGTGGACGTAGCGCGCGACAGCTATCTACTAGCCATCAACAACCCATTGATGAGCCACCATGTGTCGAAGTAATGAAGTTGGACACTGGATACTGTCGACCAGCCGAGGATGTTAAGCCGGAAGGGGCTGAGGAGCAGCACCGTACATGGCTTAGTAAAGTATGGACCTGGCTCGGAATCGCAAAAGATATGGCAATGTTCTTCCTCCGACGACACTAGTAAGTCATATAGTACGCGACTGGTCGGTGGATGGGGAATTCTCCGGAATTGGTGTCCCAGAACCCCAATTCCTAATGTCATAGTACGAAGGGGCCCTCCCGGAAGATGCTGGAATTTACTCGGTGTAAGGACGTTAACGGGTTGTGTCTCTTATCTTCTGTCAAATGGATAATATCGAATATTTAAATGTTATGCTTCTTTGGTGCAGTCTTTTGTTGTTCAATCCTTGGCAACTAAGAAATCTACATATGTTAGGTTCATAGTGGCCAAGCTTGGAGTGGGCTTTAGCGAATAAAAGCTATCTCCAATTACCCTTCTAGCATAACCTGTTGTCTGTTGGTCTTGGTCGACCTATCTGCTCGTATGCCTTGCTTATCTATATTTTGAAATAATCTATCGATAAGTGTTCCTGCAGAAAGACAAAAAAAAAAACCATGTGCAATAATTAGCGCAGTAAACTACGAGAAGCCGAGGCGAAAGTAGGTCGACTGATCAGTCAGGTGACATAGGGTATTTGTACAACATACAAGGCTAGCTCACTTAGGGGATAATAGACTTAAGAGGATCTGATATGGTATATACGCAGTTATTGGCCTGGGATAGATTCGAAGAATACCTAGAAGTTAGCGAAAGTCAAGCGGAGTAGGATTATAGCACAGCGCTGCGTAGTCTGTCGGCATCGATTCTGTTAATCAATTGGCGACACTGCTGCCGAACATATCAGGGACTGCAATTGCTGCGATAAAACTACACAGTGCTTAAGTTAAATTTGGGTGCCAATCTTATTATATGTTGAGCCTAATCTTGGTTTCTACCTTTTTTTCCCTTCTGTCCCTTATTTTTCTTCTTCTCTTGTTGCAATTCGATTTGTGATAGGATAATAGTTTCCCAAGTATCGAGTAGCGAGTGGTAGATTCCGTCGTATGCTTAGCATAGGCAGATCTAAACGCTAAGCTACACTCTTTCGAGAATCTTGGCATTTCTTCATTGGAAATCGGCGGAAAGAGAAAGGAAACAATGTCAAAGTTTAGGATTTATAGATAAAACATCGCATTCCTAACGTTGGGGTGAATTGCCACCAAGCTGGCGTCCGGCATCCGGCCTGCTGCACTTGTTCCCACCGAGCTCGCATCAGGACTCGACGGCAGTGACGGATCAAATAGTCCGTGCAAGTAACAGCGAGCTCTCGTGCAGACCAGGTCGGCATAGTATGCTGGAGGACAAATGCTTACAGCCTTGGTAGCTCTCCCGAAGAGATAGCACATGTTATGCGTGAGGTCCTCGAGGGCATCCGCCGCCGTCGCAAATTGCGCTGGTGCCTTCAGATTCTGGAAGATCTGGTCGTAGACGACGTAGTAATGCGCCGGCCGGGCAGTGCCCTGGATTGCGGTGTGTGATTGGAGAAAGAAATCCCAGTTGCGAGCCTCTGTGACGCCGCGGTCGACGACGGTGCCGTTTTTCGGGTTACCGCCGCGATCAGCATCCTCCACCTTTGTAGGAAAGAAGCGTGTATTGTGGCGCTTCCCCACAATGATCATGGTGATACGCGGCTTGCCGGCCTTGATTTCTAGGGATGGATACACCGCTTCGCAGGCGGCGCGGAGGGCAGGAAGTTCCTTGTCCACGACGATATTGTACTGGCCTTCGGAAACCCCGTCTCGGTACACAAGGATGTTTTCCGGCAAGATCTTGTTTCTTTCTTTCCATAACAGTAAACGCGACTTAAACATAGCGTCCAGATCGGCTACCATCTCCTGGCGGGCGGGTTGGATACGAAGGTCGGCCGGCCATTGCCCTAACCATTCATCAATCGATGCGACGACGCCCGCAACACTTGGAGCATTCGGTGAAGAACCTGGGGCCGGATGGGTAACATCGATTCCGACGACCATGGTCTTTCTCTGCCCTATGAATCCTAGCTTAGAAGGATCAAGTACATGGTTTCTGCCGCCTAGCTTAAGATTGAACTTCAGACTAACATTCGCTAGATACTGAATATTTGCCCTCGAAAACTTCGAGTCGATGACGCAAACGTTCAGGATACCCTCCTTTACATCGCATATGTATTTGACGCGGTTATAAACGGTAGTTATTTCAGCCTCCGGCATGATTACCAGAATCATTTTCGGTCGCCTGGGGTTTATGGCGAATCTATGGATCCAGTGGTCGATCTCAGACTCTAAGTGTTGAGGGTCTGTGATGATATGCTTCCCTGGCAAGTAGTTGCTAACAGAAACGCCGAGGTCTCTGAGCTTGTTTTGGAGCTCATCAACCTTGGCAAGGAAGTCGGAGTCTGAATTCCAGAAGTTGCGTCCGCGCTGCAAAGAGATGCGCAAGTAAGTCCAGGAGGATAGTTCTGCCTTGGTAGAAAATTTGATTCCTCGCACGTCCCAGCTCCCGAACCTCGGCATTGCCACACCAGTCCCTGAATATTTGATTGCAGGAGCGCCCAACACCCGACCCGGGACGGTAATCAATTTCGTTGGAACATTTATATTGAATGCATCCTTTAGCTCGTTAGCTTGTAAACTCGCGCTAGGGAAGATTGTTCACACCAATGTCGCGTTGGTCGGCTCGAGCCCTAATTGCTGGCCGGAACTAGCGATTGACCGAGCGTTTTCAGTAGGCCGTCGTACGGAAAAGCGAATCATTTGCTGCGTCTGTGACGGGCTCAATTTCGTCTTTGCGGGCTGTCCCGGCTTAACATAACACACGTCGGCCGGCGAATAGGAAGGGTCTTCTTTTGTCCCAATGCTGACCACGGGCAACGATGGGTCTCGTACCACGATATTATACCCTGATACTATAAGTACTGTCCATACATCGATGGCAATGTTCAAGGCTTACTCTGTTTATAGAAATCGAAGACGCTGATATAGCTGCCTGCCGATGATGGACCCGAGCTAGGTTTTGGTCCTTTTGGTCCCTTAGCCCCTTTCTTCTTGCCCCCACTAACTGGCGCGGGCTGACTCGAAGACGCACTAGCAGGGGAATCTAGGAAGAACTGTACTTCTTTTGCGCCGGCACCGAATTGAGGGACTACTGGTGGATGTGCTAAGTTTCTGCCATCGTCTCTCGTCGCGAAGCCTTGGATTTTTTTGATCCTGGGAATGCGCTGGCCTTTGCTATTCGTTCTCTTAATGTGCGTTAAGTCAATCGATAGTCCCTTTACAAATCTGAGGAGTCCCATCTTATTCGAGCCGTTGTCCGACATGTAGGCCATCATGATCCTATCGAGAGGTCCTTCGTCATAAAAGGCCATGTTTTTGACTTGTACATTGACAAGGATGCGAGCAGTCGCAGCTCGAACGCTCTGTTTATAAATCGCGAGTCAATAATAATAAAGTCACTTGGGGTTTCGGGAGCTTGCAGGGGTGGTAAGAGCGAAAAATGCGTGTCAAGGCAATTTATGGCTCTCAGATATGCGGAAAGGGGGATAAAGACTCCAGGGGACTGACCATAAAAAAGCCTCGAATTACTTGCAGGCCGGCACCGAGGCTCATTCGGTCGTAGGGCGTAGGATTCATGCTAAAATGGCGATTTGCTGCTATAGTTGTCACCGCAGGCTCGGCTTTGGGGTAGTGGCCAAGGACGATATTCAGTGCTTGAATGATTTCATCTTTAGAGCCGAACATCAGGCCTGCTTGTGTCGATGTTAGATGATTGATAAGCTCAGACAGCGTTAGTGAACCCGTGAACTGGATGCGGATCCGGTATTGCGTCGCATTTGGTACCGGGGTATCTTCCTCTTCGGACCGATAGGTGACAATGTACTCTTCCTCTTTCACGTCCAACTCATTCCGGGAGATCAAGTTTGATTTGAAATCCGTCGCGATGTTGTTGTTGCAATGGGGGAAGTGCTCGTCTAGGAGGAGCCCGATAATCCTTTTGGCCTTCTTTCCCACTGGTGCTTTTCTATTGCCAGGCGTCGTGATCTTGACATCATAGCGGTAAAGCTCCAGATCATTGCTCGAGTAGAGGTTGAAGTAGTTAGTCCACAGTATGACCTCCTTCCCTCCAACTCCATACCCTGGCCTCTGTGGATTTGTTGCGCTGGTAGGCTTTTTCTTCACTTCGACAGCGGATTTGTTTTCGATTCGCTCAACATCTTTATCGGGATCCGGACGCTGTCCCTGACCTTGACTGCAAGTACACTCTTCGTTAGCGGTTGTGTGGGACGTCTTGGAAGAACCAGAGTGCTGGGCTTACCTGAAGACCTCAACTTCAGTAGGTGCTCCACGACCTCTTCCTCCGCCTCTACCTCCTCGTGGCGTGTCATGGTATCCTCGGCCTCTTCCACCACCTCCTTGTTGCGGCCTAAAATCCCCACCGTGGTCTGTTCCGCGGCCTCTCGGGTGAAAAGGTATTGGCTGGTCGCCGCGACCTCTGCCTCTACCTCGCCCAGGATTGGGATTTCCCGACATTTAGTAAGCGGCTAAGAACGATATAACAGGTAAAGGTGGTAATTTTGCTTGCTTTGCACCTGACGATTGAAGGTTTTGTAGATTGAGAGCTAGCTGCATAATTTACGCCCGACGGATCTTATGTCTCATGTTTATATGCGGAGAAACCCCAATAAGAAATCAGTTATAGGCCAGGGTAGTAGTGTGAGTCATCTAGGGGCGGAATCAAACAGAAAGCCATACACACACACCCATATAAAACTACAAACCCTACTTTTCGACGTGCTATAACACAGCCGAATCACGGCGCAGTAGTAGAATTAGATTTTTCCAGATCGTACAAGCAAATGTATAGTACCTAACCCTCTAGCTTTTTTAACAATATTTGATAGTGTCGTGATATGTTGACATAGGAAAGCTTTAGTGTTTATGGGGTGTGTTGCTTCCGTTCGATCGCACCTCTAGCCGTAGGCCGATGATATACGTCAAGACTACGTCGATGGCTTGCACTCTAGACTCAAAATGACTCACTAACGATTACAGCATTGGAAAATCCTTTAGTAGCCGAAATAAGTAGCCCGCATTAACACAGTCTCTGTTTGAGATTTCTGATTTGAAGCTCATTCCTTAATTGTCGTACAGAAAGCCTATGGGGCAGCAATACCCCTATTTGATATTATATGCAATATATGCTATGTAACAAAGGTGTAGTTAAATGATTTCTAGTATTCAGCCATCTTACCTAATATTTGAATGAAACCATACAGTGGAGCTATACCAGCTCATAGGTATCATAAAGGATTATTCTTGAATCAAGTATTATCTCCAAGCATTTTGTCAGGCCCTGTGATATCGATAGAATCCCCCCGATCTACCCTGTTAGCTCAATTGTAAGATCTTAATTTATTTTTATTATGTGGCTCGAGACATGATGAAGGAGATTTTGATGAGCAACAAAACCGGTATGTCGCTGTGGTTGGATGGCTATCTCCGCGCCAATAGATGAGAAGTCTGATGATTAGGCACCCGTGGGCGGGGTAAGACCGAGGCGCCAACGCTGCCAGCACCCGATGTAGCCTTGGAGGTCGGACAATGTTGTTGATCTTCGCGTCGTAGTATTTCTTATGAACTCTACATCATTGCTCAATTAGTCAAGATGTCAAGCCAGAAGAGCTCACAGCGGAGCAGTCGTCTGCGATCACTCTTCACGGGCGTGCTGAAAGGTGAAAAAGCCATTGACAGCAGGAATGCTAAGCTGTTCCTAGAAGCAGTGTGCGACCAAAATAACACGGCGCTATGTGTACAGAAAATCCAAGCAAGCGAACACGGCCGTGCTGCTTTCCAGTCAGCCCTTAGCTCAAGTACCGAGCCTTCCTTCCTTCGAGAGTCCGTCACGGCCATCTTCCAATACCTCGCCGCACCGGAACTTAAGTCGCTATGTGGTGGAACAGTCCTTCAGCAGCTTATACTAAGCTTCGTGGAAGCAGAGCTTGCTTGGGACGCATATGTCGCCGCCTTCAAATCCGGCCAGCTGGACGGAGACGGCGAAGAGGCGTTTTCTTGGCTCTTGCTAGAGCTTCTATCTTTACCTAAGGAGAAAGCTACTAATTTTATACCATTCGGGCAAGATACCAGTATTTCGAAGAAGCTTCTAGGGTCAGCTAAACTGGACGTCCGCTCACGAGGTCAGAGAATTACGCACATCACTGAAAATTTGATCGCAGGGAATTCGACTGATTCAAGAGGACCGGGCGGACGACACGATAACGACTTCTCACAGATCGACAAAATCGCGATCCTTCCCACTGCTGATGAACTTTCCGCCCATGACCCCTACCTCCCACGAGCTCACGAGACGAACACCCTTGCACAACGACCAGACGGGCTTGCCTATCACCTAGAAGGCCAGTTTCGTCTTCTCCGCGAAGACATGGTACGTGAGATGAGGGAGGAGATACAAGTGGCATTGAATCTACAGAAGAGGCAGCGACGAGCATTTTCAGTCGAACATCTCTCTATGGTCGGGGTGCATTGTGACGGACGAAGCCCGGTGAGTTATCGCCTTAGTCATCTTCTCCCCCATCTAACAACTCGAGAGCTCCCGATATGTCTCGGGAGCACTGCAACTGCTCAAAAGAGTGATTACTGACTCCGGCTGTTATAGTGGGCGTTAAAACTCCAGTGCATGAATGATCTCCCACAAATGCCCAAGAAGAGCGAAGCAATACGACGAAATTACTTAAAGGATAATCCGAAGTATCTGAAGCATGAGTCGTTGGCTTGTGTTATCGCCGACGGCGAGGTTGTTACACTAGGCACATTGGTTCGTGAAGAGAACCTCCTAGCAATGCAGCCACCGGTTCTCTGTTTGCAAATTCCAGGAGCAAATTCAGAGAGGACTTTGCGAAGCATTAGGGAAGCGAAGGCCGTTAAACTGGTGCAGTTGAACACTGCCTTGTTCTCTTACGCCCCAATTCTGAAACAGCTCCCAGAAATCAAGGAGTTACCCTTCGAGGACGAAGTTCTTCGCTGGAACGCCGAGTCAAAAACACAACCACCAGGCTATGGGCTCCCATCTACAATATCGACTCTGCTAGATGGTTTACTCAGCAATCCTTCCTTTGACATTCAGAATGCTCTTCAACTTCCCAGTTCCACGACGTTGGATAAGTCACAGGCTGCATGTTTCATTACCGGAATGCTCAGTAGGCTGAGTGTAATTCAAGGGCCACCAGGTCAGCTGCTTCCCCCTAACAGTGGATGGAGAGCTTTCTCTAATGATGAATAGGGACTGGGAAGTCTTTCATTGGAGCGCTTCTTGCAAAAGCTATTTTCAGCCACTCCAATGAGAAAATCCTTATACTTACCTACAAACACCACGCATTGGACCAGTTCATCGAGGATCTAATCAAACTAGGTATTCCGAGGAAAGATATGATTCGTCTAGGCTCTTCCAAGAAGGCCACTACGTCTGTCCAAGACCTCTCGATGAGGGATGCAGCAAAGCTGGTAAAGCTTACGAGAGAACAATGCGAGATTCTCGATTGGATGAGAAGAGGGGCCCAAGATGAAGGACAAAGTTTGGAGCGGGCATTCTCGGTCTTACAGCAGCAAGCGCCTTCAAGAGACGAGATTCTCGAACATCTTGAATTTCTCACCGAAGGTCCCCCATTCTTCTCAGCCTTTGAAGTCCCAAAACGCGACGATGGGACAACTTACGTGGGAAAGAAGGGCAAGGCTATTGACGGTACCTTCTACCTACTCGACCAGTGGTGTCGAGGGAAAGATGTAGGGCCATTCAGGAGAGTGGCCCAGAAATACCCCGAGGTCTGGGGCATTAAAGCGTCGGAGCGGATGAGACTGCAAAAAGAATGGAAAGCAGAAATTCTTAGGGAGAGGCTGGATGCTATCCAAACAGCCGGCAATAGCTACAACAAAGCCCTCGAGCAGATAGCATCTGTATACACAGAGAGAGAACGCACGGTCCTGCGGTCGAAGCGCATAATTGCCTGCACTACGACAGCTGCGGCGAAGTATGTGCAAATGCTCAACTCCGAACGTCCTGGAGTCGTTCTCGTGGAAGAGGCGGGAGAGATACTCGAGAGCCACGTTTTGACGGCATTGGGTCCAGATACAAAACAGCTCATTCTCATCGGAGATCACAAGCAACTCCGACCGAAAGTGGACTTTGCCCTTAGCGTCGAGAAGGGTGACGGGTACGATCTCAACGTATCATTATTCGAACGACTTATATTACGAGGATACCCTCATCACACATTACTCCAGCAACATCGTATGCGGCCGGAATTGGCCAGCTTTGTCCGGGAATTAACATATCCAAACCTTGTTGATGCCGCTGGTACGAAGAATCGCCCAAATGTCAAAGGGCTGCAAGACAATGTCATCTTCCTGAACCACATGCACAGTGAGGAGCAGATGAACAACGTACGAGATTGGAAAGATGGGGCATCTCCCTCCACGAAGAGAAATCCATACGAGATACACATGGCAATAAAATGCCTGCGTTACCTGAGCCAGCAGGATATCAAGACACCGACGGAGAAAATTGTTATCTTAACGCCTTATCTGGGCCAGCTGCATCTACTGAGAGACGAGCTCAGCAAAGACAATGACCCGGTATTGAACGACCTTGATTCGCATGACTTAGTTCGAGCGGGCTTAATGCCTTCTGCAACAGCACGGGCTAATAAGCCGAAGGTTAAGATATCCACGATAGGTCAGTTCATCGACTTAATATCGCATAGTCCGAATGTGCTGACAAATCACAGACAATTTCCAGGGTGATGAGAGCGAGATCGTTATTGTGTCACTGACCCGAAGTAATGATAATGGCGATATAGGCTTTATGTCTTCACCAGAACGGCTCAATGTGCTTCTCTCACGGGCTCGGAATGGCCTCATCCTTATCGGTAATGCGGAAACGTTTATGAAATCAAGAAAGGGCGGACAGCTTTGGAAAAGATTTATAGATATGCTTAAAGCACGAAACCACATCTATGACGGGCTTCCGGTCAAATGTGAGCAACACCCTGCGCGGTGTGTTATCCTGCGCTCTCCTGGAGACTTTGACGAGGAATGTCCTGACGGTGGATGCAAAGAACCCTGGTTAGTCTTCTCAAATTGCTGTTAACTTCTCAGCTAATGGAACGTGCAGTGGCGCATCTTTGAAATGTGGCGTACATAAGTGCCTAAGAAGCTGCCATTATCGCTCTGATCACTCTAAAATGAGATGCGACAGAATCGTGGAGGTGAAGTGCCCCAAGGGGCATGTTCAAAAGCGCAAATGTTACGAAAAGCAGCCCCTCAGGTGCAAAAAGTGTGACATAGAAGATGAAAGGGCTGCGAAATTTTTGGAAAGGGACCTGGAGCTCCAAGATAAGCGAGTAAAGGATCAAGCGAAGCATGATATGGATATTGCGGATCTTGATATGCAGATACGCAAAACAAGGGAGGAGATCGAGGACAAAACGATTGCCCACGAAAGGGCACAGGCATTGGAGCAGAGAAAGCGTGATCTAGAAGCTGCCCAACGTCTGGCTACTCAGACATTGCAACAGGCTTCTCAGAAAGCCCCTCAAGTCACAACCCCCTCAGCGGCGATGCCGCAAGCCTCAGCCTCACAATCCAGAGCCTCACAACCAACGCGGCCTACTTCCGTTGCTAGCACCTCAACTAACGATAATAGTAATGGGGGGGGTTCCCGGTCTCCAGGCTCACAGGGCCAGAAGACCACTACCACCCCGGAGTCGCCTGCTCCGAAACCAACCGTCCCCAAGAAGAGCGCCTCGGGGCTAGAATGGGAGCGGCAAAAGAGGATAGAAGGGGCGTCTAACGACGCTATTGACGACTTGATGGCACTTACTGGGTTGGAGGAAGTCAAAGAGAAATTCCTCGACATCAAGGCAAAGATCGAAACGGTAGCAAGACAAGGTATCGATATGAAGAAGGAGAGAATGGGGATGGTGATGCTGGGAAACCCTGGCACAGGTATGCTATACGTGAAATTGTAAGCACACCGAATCTCACTGCTGACGATCGGCTATAGGTAAGACGACTGTGGCGCGCATCTATGCTCGATTCCTCGCCTCCGTGGGTGCTTTGCCCGGAAAGGAGTTTGTCGAGATTACAGGTTCCGGGCTAGCGAATGAGGGCGTCGCTGGTGCCAAGAAAATAATAGAAGGGCTGGTGAAGGCCGGCGGTGGCGTCTTCTTCATCGATGAAGCGTACCAGCTCGCGTCTGGAAACAACTACGCAGGAAAGAACGTGCTAGATTTTATTTTGGCGGAAATTGAAGACCGGAGAGGGACCATCGCCTTTATCTTTGCGGGCTACGTGAAGGAGATGGAAAAGTTCTTCGAACATAATCCCGGCTTCGACAGTCGAATGCCTCACAGGCTGACCTTCGCCGATTATTCGGACGAATGCTTGTTGACTATGCTAAATGCTATGATTGAGAGAAAGTATGGTAGTCGGGCTACGCTCGATGATGGCGGATGCGGCCTCTACGTGAGAGTACTTATCAAGCGCCTGGGAAGAAGAAGAGGTACGGAGGGATATGGCAATGCGCGCGCTTTGGAGAACGTCTGGGCGCAGGCCACGGAACGCCAAGCTTCCCGTCTAAGAAAGGAGAGAGTCGCAGGGGGTTCGCCAGACGACTTATTGTTCACAAAGGAGGACCTCATAGGACCTGAGCCAAGCGGAGCAATCAAGGACAGCCCTGCATGGAAGGAGCTTCAGTCTATGGTAGGACTAGAAAAGGTCAAGAATTCAGTACGGACCCTCGTCGATGCTATCCAGCGGAATTACCACAGAGAGCTGCAAGAATTAGAGCCACTCGGTTTTACACTTCACCGTGTATTTCTTGGTTCACCTGGTACAGGAAAGACAACGGTTGCTAAGTTATATGGCTCCATTTTGGCCGATTTAGGCGTACTATCCAAGCGAGAAGGTGTGTTATTCTCTGTATAAGGAAATACCTAGGTTTTTAAATGCTAATTACTGATCATAGTCGTCATCAAAAACCCTTCTGATTTCATAGGATCAGTAATAGGACAGTCAGAAGAGAACACGAAAAAAATCTTGAAGGCGGCAGCAGGAAAGGTACTAGTGATCGATGAAGCCTACGGCCTTGATGCCGGGGGCAGGACTGGCAGTGGTAGTCACAAAGATCCGTTCAAAACTGCGGTCATCGACACCATCGTGGCTGAGGTGCAAAACACCCCGGGCGAGGACTTGTGTGTCCTTCTGCTAGGGTACCAGGAGCAGATGGAACAAATGATGAACTACTCGAATCCGGGCCTTGCCAGGCGGTTCCGGCTATCCGACGCGTTCTACTTCGATGACTTCAACGATGAGGACCTTATGCGGATTCTTGATTTCAAGCTGAACAAACAGGGGTTAAAGGCAACAGAAGAGGCGAAAAAAGTCGCAATCAACATCCTGGCCCGGGAACGTGATCGTCCCCATTTTGGTAATGCCGGAGCTGTAGAAAACATGATCTCACGCGCAAAAGAACTGGAACAAAAGCGCACCTCTGCCACTGGAGTGGCCAATTTTGATCCAGACATTACTTTTCTGCCGCAAGACTTCGACGAGGACTATGATAGAACAAATGGTGCCGGACTCAGCTGCAGAGATCTGTTCTCCGATATTGTTGGGTGTGAGAGACTCATTGACCAGCTTGAGAAATATCAGCGAATCGCCAAAAATATGAAGTTGCACGGGAAAGATCCTCGCACTCAGATTCCGTTCACTTTCCTGTTCAAGGGTCCCCCAGGTAAGACAGTTAGCCTACAACTAAGATGCGCCCCAAAGACTAATTCAGTATCGGGACAGGAACCGGCAAGACGACCGTGGCACGTAAGGTTAGCCAACTCTACTACGACATGGGAGTCTTAGGATCAAATAACTACATCGAATGCTCTGCGTCTGACCTCATAGGCGAATATATTGGACAGACTGGACCCAAAACTCAGGCCAAATTGACCGAAGGCCTAGGACGGGTTCTCTTCATCGACGAAGCATACCGTTTCTGTGATAGCCAATTTGGTAAAGAAGCCATCAATGAACTGGTTGATTGCCTGACAAAACCGAAGTATATAGGAAAGGTTGTTGTCATCCTCGCAGGTTATACTCATCAGATCGACGAGCTATTACGGATCAATCCCGGCCTTTCTAGTCGCTTTCATGAAGAGGTAGTCTTCGAGAATATGGACCCGGAGAAGTGCCTAGAACTCCTAGGTCGCGAGATTATGAAACAAGAGATAGAGGTGACCCCGGCGATAGATTGCGTCTCGCCCGATGAGCGTCAGCAAATGCTTGATGTTTTTGCGGAGTTGTCGAAATTTCGAGCATGGGGAAATGGCCGAGACGTGAAAAATATTGCTAAAGATATCTGCTCGGATGCATTTGCCGGTAACGCGTCCTCGGGGTTGACAGTGACCGTTGCCGATATCCTACGCCATCTAACCACGACGCTGAAATCCCACAAGGCGAGAGATGAGGCTGGAAAAAGCTCCGCAAGCATTCAAAAATTATTCAAGTCTAATAGCTTGCCTATTCGGACGCAGAATCCACCAGCGCCTCCTGCGAACGCCACTTCCACCACGTCGAAGACCAATGAGGCAGAGCCGGCCCCTCCCAAAGAGGAAGAATCACATGGTGAATCGAATCCGCGAGAGCTTGGCGACCATTCATCACAACGCGACCCCGGTGTCTCAGATGAGGTATGGCAACAATTACAGAGGAACATCGCAGAGGGCAAGGCTATAGAACAAGCTCGAGAGGCCTTCATCGCAGCCCAAGAGCGGGAATACGAGGTCCAGAGAGTAGCTGAGGAAGCGAGACGCAAAGAAATTCAGCGGTTGGAAGAAGAGAAACGTGAAGCGGACGAAAAGCGCCGCCGCGACATCGAAGAGCAGCTAAGAAAAGAGAAGCAGCGGATGGAAGCCATCTTGAAAGCAAAGAGAGAGGCCGAAGAGAAACTTAGGAAAGCGCAAGAAGAGGCGGAGAAGAAGAAGCGCCAGGAAGCCATGGTTCAGAAGAAGATTAGGGATATGGGAATTTGTCCTCAAGGGTTTAGATGGATTAGAGAAGGGGGAGGTTACCGGTGCGCTGGGGGCGCCCATTACCTCAGTAATTACCAACTTGGAATATGAAATGGCATGTTAGTGCCGCTAGAAAGAGGGACGGTCGACTCGCTTTATCATATTGTTTAATAGTTCGATGTCGTTCTTGCGCCTTTTAAAACAATGGTATATTTGTCCGCGGCACCCAGGGCTACCAGCTTTCCTTCACCATCATTGATGTAGAAATCCTCCACAGTGATGAGAAGTTATAGCATCCCACTATTCTATTATACGCGATAATGTTTGCTAGAACACAAAATGTCAATTCTTGCAATGTCCTGATCGGCCATCAGCCTTCGATAAGAATTTATATGGCGTATATAATCATTAACTCGTTTTCGAGACGTTCCCTTCATCTTATTGAGCGGCGTAATATCCAAATGAGTAGATTCATTGCCGCGGGGCACTTTTATTCCATCAACTTGAAGACTAAAACCTACTTCTACAGCAACATAGGTCAAGCCATGGAATATTGTAATATGGAAATATCACAATAGAAAGGGCCACTCCACATTCGCATTTTTTTCACTGATGTCCATTAAGACAAAAGACGTTCTCTTTGTTTATTAACAAGCACATTGTTCACAGCATCGGAAGCATACAAGCACGTAATAGATTCTAAGTCCTTTTCTCAACATAATGACACTGTATTCAGTACAAATAGTTGTTAGTGTCACTGAAACCTTTCGGGAACTATCCATATAAGATATGGGTGCAGTTGTAAGAGGCTTTGTTCAATAAACTTCGCTGCCCTATCGACGCGTCTAGGAATAAGCCCTGAAAGCTTTCATAACTCGGTTTATTATCTCAATTTACCTACCTCAATTTATCTCCATCAGCAGATATGTCGGCCCTTTCAGCTCGGCCCCACTCGTATAGAGTTGAATTTCGACATGTTAATTGCACCAAGCGTCGAAACATACCCAACGCTTCACCGGACTGCCAGGCAACAGTCTATTGGGACCCCGGGCAGCTTCCTGAGGCTCTTGTTTCACAAACACACCCTATTAACTGTTGCGGATTCGCGACGCATACCGGCCTACCTAACATCAGGGGCCTAGGGAGTGAAGGGCTCATCGAAAGCATTGGACGCATCGCGCAACGCTTATGTCACAACGGGTACAAGAATCCTCAAGAGATAGATATCTTATTTGCCCGTATGGTCTGGACCAATCCTCTGCCCACCACTCCCCAAGGTCAGATAGGCATTCCTCAAGGCCGGGTATGGGTAATTCACAACGATTCGTTGGTACCTGGTCATCTTGCCCTCATGAGGCAGCGAAATCTGAATGCTGACTATATTCAAGTTAATTATGTCACTCTCCACGATGACTGGGACGAGAGACGCGACAGAATGTTACAAGCCCTTACGAAGCTTTCGAAACGGGCCAGCTCCCATACCAATAGGTAAGAGCCCCTCCTTTTAATTCTTACCTATTATCTGCATGGAGATGGAGATTGAATCTACAAGTTTGACTTCTAGCCATGAAAGGATGCCAATAATCATCTAAGGCGTAGCTAGAAATAATTGTAATGTTTATAAAATCAATTAGATGGGAAGTTGCTGCACTAAATCAACTCAAGCCCGATATGGATTCATCGCACGGTTTGTCTCATTATAACCTTCAGTATAATAAAAATTTAGCTATACGAGTTAAATGTAATCTTTTTCGTTTTCTAACATCTTTTAAGCTAGTTGTACGGAGGTAGAACTACCAAATGTCTATCTCCAGCCACCCGCAGGATAAACAACTTTGGATACATAGAAACGTATGCTAAGAAATAGTTCAAAATGAGTAGGTTGTTGAAGTTGTGATTAACTTGCGTAGTGTAGCACCCAATAGAATATTCAACTAAGGGCTAGTCCTCCCGGCCCTTGGTGGACCAGATACCAACGTTAGAGCCCAGAACACCAATATCACCAACCCCTGGAGAGTTCATTTAGATTGTCGTCTGACAAAGTACACTAGCACCCTTAGAATTTGGAGGCCTAGGAATAAATCCGTCACTGTCCTAAGCCAAAATACCCTTATAATCGGTCGCGATATCTATATATTCAGTCTGTAGTCCCTTCGTCCCTTGAAAAAAAGGTCAGTTGTTAGGTACCTCTATGTGTACTATTTGCTGAGAACTCTAGCTATTTAGTAGTGAATTAACAACAAGCTGCAGATAAAAGGAGTTAAACATGTAGCCAACATTAAACATAAAACTTAAACATATTACTAAAACTATCGGGCTAAGAATTATCGGCTGTCTAGCTTGTTTTTCATTCATACTTGAATACCACTTCTTACCTGAGGTCAACATTCTGTACTTACCCCATGGCAAGATTCACTCTATAAAATCGTCGACAAAATCGTCGATAATCATTTCGACGCCGTTTCCGGTAGGGACCCCTGCAGCTTGACTTACCAACCCTCGGCGCCCTGCCGTGTCAATAACAGTCCGCAAAATAGCGTCAGGATTATACTGGAAAAATTCGTTTGTCCAATCCCTGATAGTATCATGAACATCTGGTCCTTTGGAAATGAAGTGTGAAAGTAACCCGATAATTTCATGCTGCAACCTGGCGGAGTGGAGCAATTGGTTACGATATAGCTGCACTGCGATGCTGTCCGGATTCCCCCACAAGTTCATCCGTGTATCGCCGCTCGCATCCATTGTGAAAGCGTTGTTGATCATCTGCGTGGCCTCCTCTATGAATCGCGTTGGCAAGTCGAATCGTTCTCGCTGCGGTCCGCAATTACAATTTCCACAACCGCAACCACAATTGCCTCTGTTTCGATTTCTGTCGTTCCGGTTTCTGCCGTTCCGATTTCCACCATTATTATTTCCACCGTTGTTGTTGTTGCCGCCGTTGTTGTTGCCGCCGTTGTTGTTTCCGCCGTTGTTGTTTCCGCCGTTGCGGTTTCCACCGTTGTTGTTTCCGCCGTTGCGGTTTCCATTGCGGTTTCCGCCGTTCCGATTTTCACCGTTCCAGTTTCCGTCGTCCCAGTTTTCGTCGTCCCAGTTTCCACCGTTGCGATTATCGTTCCGATTTCCGCCGTTCCAGTTTCCACCTCCCCTGCGGCGGTTTCCACCATTACGATTTCTGCGATTTCTGCGATTTCCGCGGTTACCATTTCGATTACCTCGATCATATCCATTATTGTTATCATATCGATCATCTCTGTCATATCGATTGTTGTTGTCGAATCGATTATTGTTATCAAATCCACTGTTACCGAATTGATTGTTGTTACCGAATTGATTATTGTTATCAAATCGATTATTGTTACCAAATTGATTATTGTTATCAAATGGATTGTTATCAAATCGATTATTGTTACCGAGTTGATTATTGTTACCGAGTTGATTATTGTTGTCAAATCGATTATTGTTATTGAATCGATTATTAAAATATCGATTATTATTGTTGAACAGATTATTAAAATATCGATTATTGGTGTTAAACGGATCGTTGAAATTAGACATAATGATGCGAGAGGTATGAGTTGTGGATGATATCGATGCAGGTACAAGTAGAGGCACGTAAGAATAGGTGCCGTCGGCTCAAACCTAGGTAATAGAATAAAAAAATCGAAGGATTTTGAAGCCATTGTATTTAGCGCCCATTTTCTTAATTCATTTATAGGTCCACATGAATCTCGTTGTTATAAGACTATAACCTTGTTTTGGCTGTTTTCTTCTTAACGGCCTAGTTGTCTTTGAATCTATATTTATAGAGACTAACAGCTAATTGTTGTGCAGTTAGCCATACGACCCCCCCCCCCCCTTTCGAATCCAAGTACCAGTCTTTCTTTTTCCTTTAATTTAGTGATCCCTTCATCAAAGGCTTTTCCTACGAAATCCCTAGGGCGACCTGTGACTATGCCTCTGGGAACAACAGCCATAATAAGAATTCGCACCTGTAAGTGTGAGTGTACCTGGCATAGAAGCCTTCAAACTACACGAAAACCCAATCTAAGCGCCCACCATAAAAACACTTGACAGCTGGATAGAGACTAATGTTGGCAATGCAATCCGTGCTCATCCGGGGCTTGGATTACAAGTGCTTAGAGTTGAGGCAATTTTGATATACGGTCACCCATAGCCTCTAAGGCGTAGGCTCCGAGTGAAGATGAGAAAACTAGAATGGTGAGGCCCATAGAAAGCATCGCCTCGTTAATCGTACAGACGTAGAACTTTATAGGGAGCTGAATTCCCTTGACAGTAGTTAAGACAACGAGCTCAAAACTCACTTTAGGCAAGACGCAAACAGGTAGTATATAGTACAAGAAGTCGGCCTTGTCCTCTATACGACGGCTTTAGTCTCGTGGTTACTTCTTTGTTTTTCGGTGCCTCGCTTTCTAGAAGCACAATAGACCTGTATTAGACTATTGTTCTCAGAAAACCGGAGTACCTGATGCTACGCGTAAGATTGTGCATCATTAGGATCCTTTTACATCTTGATCCGTCTAATGCTCTAGCTAAACATCGCAGCGTCTGCAGAAACAGTCAACTAGATATTATTTTAGTATAAATAGAGAAACTCGCGGAATGGTTGTAATGTTTCAACGCCGTCAACTACGAGATACCGTCAGTGTCGGGCTTTTCATGCGTAGAAATATTACTTGTCAATCTAGACCGTGAACAAGTACGCAATTCCCCAGGTGTTGTGCAGCGAGACAACTAGAGGCGTTACAGTATAATGCAATAAGAAAAAGTCATAAACACTCACTTATTCAAAATAGGGACTAATCTACCTGCTTAGGTAGGTTGTGGAGAGAACAGTGGTTCCATGCTGTAAGGATGATCAGGCCCAAGGGTTAGTACAGGGTCAGCCCCGCATGCCAGATGAGCCCCACTGGGGGGTATTTAAGGCTAAGGCCAAGGCGTCTAATTGGTGCAAATTCGCTTAGTGCGTGCATAATAACGGCTGACTGGGTATGCGATGCCGGCCATCTCAGTGGATAGCACGTGTAGTGGAGAGCACACAGGTCAAGTTGTGCTGCAACTTGAAGAATAATTCGTCGGCATAGCTTCTAACGATTCTTTGCCCACTTCCATTACTACTGAGGCGTCTGACAGGCAGGCAAAGTACCCACGGTAGGAAAATCCCACGCACAAGCCCCCCTACGACGAGAGAGGCATTTTTCAAGGTTTTCCCCTTCTTTGGCTGACTCATATTCAGCATAGCTCGACATGGCGGACAAAGATCAGCAAATTCTGGAGCTACAACAGGAGCTGGAGCGGCTCAAGGCTCATGGCAATGCTCAGTTCGATGCATACCAGACGGTCCTAACCCGTCGCTATTGCAGCGCTGCCATGTCCAGTCTCTTCAGCCAGCGTTCAAGAATAGGCATCTGGCGGAAACTCTGGCTGGCTCTGGCTGAGAGCGAAAAGGCGCTCGGAATCGATACGATCACCCCAGAGGCCCTAGAGCAGATGAAAGCTCATCTTTATGTCACTGATTCGGACTTTGAGACCGCGCGTATCGAGGAAAAGAAACGTCGACATGTAAGTCAACCGGCTTCCAATCGCTCACGGGATGCATTGAATTGACTGGTTGCGTTTTAGGATGTTATGGCCGTGAGTTGTTCTGTGCCCACTTTGATCTCCTCTATAGGCTAATGGGAGAATAGCACGTCTACGCCTTTGGCGTCGTTGCTCCGTCCGCGGCAGGCATCATCCATTACGGTGCGACAAGTTGCTTCGTGACAGACAATGCCGAGCTGGTCATCATGCGGGATGCCTTGGATATTCTGCTCAACCGACTTGCCAAGGTCATATGGAATTTGTCCAACTTTGCTATGAAATGGAAAGGTGAACAAAATACTATTGCCCTTACTGCATGTCTATCGTGCTAATGCCCTTAAAGAGGAACCGACTCTCGCCTATACTCACCTTCAACCGGCACAACTGGTATGTACTCTCATTTTTCTCACCTCCTTTTTGAGCCTTTAAACACGTTATATGCTCGGACATTATTGACCACCATCTTAGATCACTGTCGGAAAGCGAGGTACGGCCCCCGCCTGCTTCACGAAAATCCACGTCCAGTGGGATCATTACCGAAAGAGGCCACTAACACTCAAATAGCGGCTCAATGGGTACAAGATCTCATGGTATGTCAAAGAAGCGCCGTTTTTCAAACCCTCTGCAGTATACACGTCCCATTTTTAAATATTCTAACTAGTCTATAGTTTGACCTCCAAGCCATCGAGCAAGTTCGAGCTGATCTCAAATTCCGTGGAGCACAAGGTAACACCTATTACTTGGTTCCCCTTTAGCTGCATTATATGTCTAACACGGCGTAGGAACAACTGGAACGCAGTACGAACCATCCTGTCCTTTGTCTGCTTGATTGGTCTAGAATTCACTGTACCTACAATGCTTAGGAAACGTTATTCATTGCCATTTTGAGTGACGCTAATTCCTAATATTGGATAGGGCCTCCTTCTTAGGGTTCGTATAAATCATCCACAACCAGTTCCTATGCCTCATTTTTCAAATAGTCCATGAGAATAGACTGACATTTTTTGCAGTATGGAAATCCCTTTCATATTCTGAAAATTCTATACGTTAAAATGTATCGCGCGGAATAGTCTGTTGACATATTACAGAGATGTAAGTATATCTTATATATCATGATATTGCCATTGAAGTCCCACGTAAACGTAACAGCAGTAACGGATTCTAACGGCCGGCCTATAGCTTCCAGGGTGACGCTTCCAAATGCGACAAATTGAACGAGCTTCTGTGTGAGAAACTTGGATTCCCCAGCTGTTACGTAAGTTCGCGGTTACCATAATCAGTGAGCCTCTCTAACTTGACCAGGACATCTCCACACAAACATAGTATGGCTATCCCTTTACTTTTTAAGCCGCTGCTTTCTTCCTGGCTTTCGCTAATACAAACTCAAAGTACACGCAAAGTGGACTTGATTATCGCCAATGCTGTGGCAGGCCTTGGTGCCACAGCACAGAAAATCTGCGGTGACATTCGTCACCTTGCCAACTGGAAAGAGATCGAGGAGCCATTTGGTGAGTTATTGCATAAAATAACATATTCTTTATTAGTCTTAGCTTGAATTTTCTACTCACTTAAAAATTGCGGGCATCCTACTACATCAAACGAATATCGAAACTAACACTGAACTACATAGAGCAAAGTCAAATAGGATCATCGGCCATGGCGTATAAACGCAAGTAAGTAGTACTGTGTATCTGTTTCCACCCAGTTTCCATGGCTCACTGCGGAGAACTTTTACTATTCAGTTCATGAACTTATTTTCGGCTCTCAGGGCTATTAGATATTTGTCTTAGAACCAGTACTGATCTCCGATCACAGTCCTATGCGCTCTGAGCGAGTCTACTCCTTAGCGCGTGAATTGATGTCAAAACCTGCGAACTTCGCGAACACACTCTCAGACCAGTGGGTGCGTCAATTCAAGTACTCGTCTACGTTAAGTGTTGGTCGTAGGTACTAACACTCAATCCTAGGCCGAGCGAACGCTCGACGACTCCGCTATCCGCAGTAAGCCTTACCATAGCCTCCTACCCCTATCCTAGAGTGCTTTGGCACGAATGATATGGATCTTATCCTGCAGAACATGAGGGTACAGCACTAATCACAGTGGTAGGAATGGACATACCGGACATGTTCTTACTTGCCGAAGCTATTCTCCTCGGCCTCGACAATATTACAGATGGATTAGTAGTATACCCGAAACGAATCCAAAGCCGTGTCCTAGAAGAGCTTCCATTCATGGTTACTGAGAGTGTAAGATTATTTCCCCTCGTAATCATGGATTTTTTTTGTTTTTAACTTCAATCCGTGCTTTTATCTTTTTTTTCTTTTTCTTTTGGTTAGGAGTAGCTAGGGCGTATTGCTCTCGAGTTTATACTTTCAAGTCTATTACAAAATAGAACTCGCTAATTATATATACAGATAATTATGAAATTGGTTGCCAAGGGGGCCTCAAGACAAGAGTTAGTGCTTCAAATGTCATTGCGAGATCGTATACTAACTATACTAGTGCGCACGAAGAGATCCGCGTTCTCTCTCACCAAGCAGGGAGCGTCGTCAAAAACGAGGTGCGACAACCATAATCTATTGGCTCCAGTGATTTGCTTGCTAAATTTTGTTCACGTATAGGGCAAAGCCAATGACCTAGTCTCACGGATCAAGAGCACCGAGTTCTTCAAGCCCATCTGGGGCGAGCTAGATAGCATGTTGGATCCTCGGCTGTATGCAGCTTCACCCTTTTAATCTACCCGTAAGAGATATTGCATGGCCGTTACTAACCTTCCCCGTTTACTACAGATATACGGGTCGCAGTGTTGATATCGTGGAGAAGTACTGTGGTGTTGGGGGACCTGTGGAGCTGAAGCTAGCACCATACATCGGGTACATCAAGGAAACCAGCACAGCGGAGCTTAGTGTTTAAAGAAACACGTACCTTCGCTCCATGAGGGGAAGATGGTTCTTTGTTAAACGTTCTCGGGTCATAGATGTTTTGCGTAGGATAAAAAAAAGGAACGACATTTAACATGTACAAGATGAATCGAGTAATCATATGCAGCTGCATGGGCACTCGTTCTAATTACAGGGCATCGCCCAACTGGGAAACTGGGTCCGCATTGGGTTAGGTATGTAGATTAAGTACTTACCTAGGTACCTCAGACCCGGAACATGTAGGTAGCCCTAGGTGCCTGGTTAGTGCAGGTATGCCGTAGCTTGGTTGCATTGGTGCATTGGTACAGCAGGGGTGCCCTCGACCCGGCTAATCAGTCTGAGGAAACATCTCAAACATTCAGGCTTGAATAGATTCATGCGCTGAGAGCAACACACCACTTCGCCGTGGCTGTCTGTCTGCTTCTCCCGGTCGTTCTCGCTTTTTTCTTTTCTTTCAAGTATCTAGAAAATCAACGACGTCCATACAGAGATGAGATGTCTGCCGAGCCGCAATGGATTTTGTCAGTGAATGAATAAGATCCCCCTCCTCCTCTCCCGTCTCAAGCAAGCAAGCAATCAAGCATGACCCTTCGTGGCCCTGTTCTCTCTCTCCCATGTGATCGATCGCATGTTGGTTTGGTTTGGTTGTACTGACTAAATGCATGTGTTACTCCAGTGGTCGCGCCTCATAGCGAACACGCCGTTATCCTCCAAAACCTCGGCCAAGGACGCCGCGAGAGACCCCATTAAACGCCGCCAGCGTTTTGAGAAGGAATATAGCCAACTTCTGGTACCGCTCTCCTCCTCCTCGTTGTCCTTCTCGTTCTCGTTCTCGTCGTCTTCGACCACTGCGACCCGTCTTTATGGGTTCAGTCACCATCATCGCCATTCGTTCATTGACCGTCTGCTAACCTGCTCGCTCGTCGCCCTATCTAGCACGTCTGGCGCAACTGTTCCAATCTTACCCGCGATGTCGACGCCGCCGAAAACCTCGAGATCCGCCTTCAAGAGCTGACCAGCATTCTCGCCGAGGAATCCCGCCGACCGTTGCCGCATCCTTGCATTGCCTTCGCTGCCACAAAGCAAATCTACATCCCCATCGCCAAGATCGCCACCACCTCGTACAATGAATGGATCATCAAGGAAGCCGTACTATTCTTCGCCAGCCTGATCGAGAGCGAAGAAGAGTCCTTTGTAGAGAATGACGCCTTCTCTGCAAGCCTGACCAACCTGCTGGTCCGGATCACCGGCGCCAACAGCATTCGCCTGGGACAAGACACCGAGGTCAAAGTCGTCGAACTGGCCTTTAATATCACCACCAAGATCAGGCTCGAGCCCGAGATCTTGCCCGCTTGGTTCAAGATCCATGCAGACGCCGGGGCCCAGGATGACAAGTTCAAGGATGAGAGAGAGAAGTTCGCTGGCAGGACACAGAAACAAGACTTCCCGCTCTTCTACCTGCTGATGGACTATATCCATCATGAGGGCAGAGTAGGCGATTTCGCCCGCACGGGGCTCCTATACATTATCGAAGCGGCTTCCAACAGCGTAGAGCTGGAGCAGTGGATCGTCGAAAGCGACCTTTCTACTCTCATGGCAACTGGCCTGGGGGCCCTGTATAGCCAACTCAGCCGGAAGCTTGTTATCGACCACCCTCCACAAGGCCTACCGCCCATTCTAGCCTTTTCCGACTACGAGCATCCAACTGCGACGTTCGAGATTGTCAGCTCATGCAGTCCCGACTATCAGCTGCATATGGATACCTTCTTATCTCACCTCCTATTCTGGCAAGACGTACTCAACCATTGCCGATCCGTCGAGGTCAAATCCACCCTTCTCGAACACTTTCAGATCATCTTCTTGCAGCAGCTCCTGTGAGTTTTCTGCCTTGCGCTTATGAGGAAGCTATTAATATTGTTAGATATCCGTCGCTTTTAGAATCCTCAGATGTAGATGGAGGGTCATCTGTCGCCGTCCTGACTTATCTGCGCCGCATCCTGGAAGCACTAGATCATCCGGACATGATCAATTTAATCCTTCATTATCTGCTTGCTCTTCCGGACACGGATGGATCCTCTCAAAGCTTTTCCGAACCTTCTGTAAGCGCGGCCAGAAAACGAAAATCTATGGATCTGGCTAGTATGATGGCATCGAAGATGGAGTCAAGCTACTCGCCCTTGTTGTTCAACTTGGTCGATTTAATTCATTCGTGCCTCAAATCCGAAAACGACCAAACAGTTTGCGTCACCATACAGCTAGTAGCGACGATTCTTAAGCGGCATCATCGCTATGCTATCGTGACCCTACTTCATACTGAAGGCGTCGATCCCAATATTTCGCACAGAACCATGGGTGCTCATCAGCAAGAAGTTGATTTCCTCATGACACTCGCCAGTACCGTAGGTGGCCAGGATAATTTCGACGAAGTATACGACAATATTCTAAAGGACACAATGGTCCGGGTAGAGAGTCATCCCTGTTCTCTAAAACTTGTTGCTCCGAAGGTGTCAACTCACAATCACAAACTCCCCGCCATACCTGATAGTCTACCCGGAGCGCCTCGTGATGTCCCGCCGCACACGCTGAGCCCTGAAGACCCTCTCTTACACAATTTACTTGATATCATGGAACAATTTTTTATTAATCCCGTTGAAACAAATCTTTCAGCGACCGAAACCATCCTAGACCTCGCTATCTGCGGATACATAGCTATAGAGGGCTGGCTTCTACGTCACCCCAGGAAATACATGTTTGAGGAAGATGGTGACGAACCCCGTTCCCCCCTTCCAGACCCAGCATCCAAGGCGTTTAAGGAAATTGAGAAGCTACAGGCAATCAGCAGATGCCGCCGCAGGCCAAGATGGCAGCCTTCAAGTTTGCCTCGCATCCTAGTTGTCTTGGAAAAGCTTGCAGACCAAGTAGTGGCTTTTCGGGAGTCAATCCCAAGATTCGACGAGCTTATGCAGCAGCGCCGCGAGGCCTTTCAAACAGCCGATACCATTATACCCAATCAGCAAAATGCAGCGGTCAGCTCTGCTACTGCAGCTGCAACTGTCGATTCATCGAGCCATGGAGGGTCTCGATCAGCCTCGCCCGCCAGACCTAGTGCATTTGGGGGCTTCCAGAGGATACTGTCCGAATTTGGTACTCCAAGTCGATCCGGCAGCCCCCACGGACGAAAGGAAGCTATGCGTAGCTCCGGCACTGGATCCCTGAAATCCGCAGGCCACAGGGCTACAACACCAACATCGAATCCCATCCCCGTACCCCCGAAGGAATTTCCGTTAAACTATGAGAGTCCTAGTAAAAGTGGATTAGCTAGATCATTCTCACCTAGCAGCCACGATGACTCGGGCCTAGGTGGCGATGGCAACTCTGTGGCAAGCCAAGTTGCCGCCTTTGCAGCCGTCGACCAGGGAATTCTCACTAAACGAGTCGGTCTGCCTAAGCTCACAGTAGAGCCGATACCTCTTGACTTCAGCCGGAACGAACCAATTAGAAATGAAAACCTAGAACACAATGATAACAAGGAGGCTGATGACGATATCGACCCAACGGAGGCCCAGGTTGCCGCTGATGAAGACGAAATTGAGGAGAATTTTGAGTCGCAGGCATCCCTCAAGGAGAAGGAGGCTTCTGTGTCACACATTCTTACCAATGTTATTGTCTATCAGTCCTTCCTCCTTGAACTTGCTAGCTTGATACAGGTACGGGGTGGGTTGTTCAATGAGGTTAGGTTCACATAGAACGGGCATTCGACGCTAGCGAATGTCAATCTAATTACTCTTTTTATATCAAGTTGGCATGCGAGATACCAAACATTTCATCGGCGCAGGAGCATTGTTGGGAACACCACTTATAGGCTGGAAGTATCATTTGCATGTTACGTCTTTGTCACGTAGATAGACAATGGGAGATAGATTTCAACGTTATCCTCGCTCCGACTGATCACAATCGTCGCTTGTTTCAAACGACGTATAACTTACAGCGTAGTGTCAATTAACAATGATAGTCGTAATCCCTTATGATAGCTAGGCTCGCTTTCTATGTTAAAGGCATCTTCAACTAGCAATATTGCAAGTACCGCGTTACCAGTAGTAGACTTCTAGAGATTGTCATTTGTATCAAATCGATTACGGCCATGTAGAAAAGACGTTGAAGTAGAAATAGTTGGCGGGTATATTGGAGGGAACTGTCGAGTATCATATCATCACGTGCTTGAGTATACGTCTCTTCGTGGCCGCCGCTAAGAAGATTATAGAACAAAGCAACCCTTTGCCCACCCTTCGAGAGCATTGTCTGGGGGATTCTCCCAACCCGCAGATGAATCACTAGACAAAGACCTACTATAGTACATAAGACATCTAGTATACAAGTATAACCATGGAAGTACGTTCTCCTATCCTATTCCCTACCACACCTTTAACTATGTCTGTACTAGTGTTTATTTTCTCCTTATTCGCGGCTCTTCTTCTCCCACAACAGTTACGATGGGTACTACTGATTCCCATCCTTGTTATGCTCCTGTTCACGGGCTGGCTATGCCTCTCAGCACTGGGGGTGATAACACTCACGGTCGTGTGGCATGCATTTGTAATAATCCTAATTTTAGGAGGAATAGCTCGGGCAATCCTAGTTTTAGGGAGGGTACTTCGAGATATTGGCACGTATTTTTTCTCTGCCAGAGACATGATATGGTTGATCATCAGATTGTTGGTACGTGCCTAGGTTGATCCATCCACCAGACTTTGGGTTACCTCGCAGCAAGTTTCCCGAAAAGAGACGTCTAGAACGGCACCTTGGTATCATCAAGTTCTCCAACAACTCCTTGGGCATTGCCTCGCACGAAAGTAGCATCCCGCCTTACAATCAAGCGCCGCACACATAGACAAGCGGAGAGAAGTTGTTACTGGGGAGAAAATGGCAGGCTGATCGACACTGGGCCACAGAAAGTGAGGGGATATTTCTGTACATTACATGGCCTATTACTCAGCTCGGGAATGCGAGGGACAGAATGGCCTTGCACGGAGCGAGCATCGGCCTAGTCACGGGGTGGATGGTTCTACAGGTATCCGCAGACCTAGCGACGTGAATGCGACCGCAATATACAAACTTGTCGCAGAACCTCATGAATACCTTCTATAGAAGGCAAAATACAGATAGATAGTAAGATGCCGCCGCGATCGAGTAACAGGTTTGATTGGCGCGCGCGCAGACGAAGAGAAACCGACATCCGATGAGACCGGGGCCGATGAACTCGACGTCCGGCTCTCTTTAGACAAAAGAATTACCGTTTCCGGCGCAACACCTAAGAAATATCATGCATATACATAGTATTTGCGCAAGGAAGATAATATCACACCGCGGAGTTGAGCCGGTCGTCATCCTATTGTATTGTCCTTACGGAACTCACATCGGACTTCGGAGTTGAGGAAATGTCCCTGGGTCAAGTCGGTGCGGGGAGGGCGAACACGAACACGATGGGCCGGAAATGGTAGACATGAGAAGCGAATGAGGATAGAAAAGACTCTTGTCTTGCATCACTGTGGTGATGGCGAGTGCGGCAAAGAATAAGCCGTAAGATAAGAGCCGCGCTCAACGAGTTATCCGAAGTCCGACGTCCGAGTTACTCTGAAGGATGAAGAGGACCGCGCGCAACGCTCTTTGATCGGGCTACGGACTCTATAGAACGCCGATTCTAAGGTGTTGAAACGATCAATTCTATATAATCATTAGATATCGACGTTTGAAGAGGACGGACTTATATGCCGGAGTATGTGACGTGAATGCGCATCCTCCTCACCTTATTCTGGCTATTTCATCTCTGTTGATACGGTCTACATAGCTCATACTCATAAATCATGTAGAGAAGCAAGCAATTGAAAACGATTTGAAGTTCATTTCACGGTACTAAAGAATGCTGAAAGACGGATTGCAGGCCATTGGCAATTTATGCCAGAGTTCAAAGCTAACCACCCGTAGCGTTTAGCACACATACATCTACCCTCCTAGTGTAAGTGCTGCTTGAACCACGCAACCGCCGAGTTCTTCGCAGCAGCCATAGCCTCGCGCTCCTTGTCGACGGTCTCGCTTCCGCGGACGAGAGCGCCGTGGACAATCTTCGGGTAGTGGACGTACTCGAATGGGAGGTTGAGCTCGAGCAGCGTCGCGAAGGCGTACGTCTTGAGCTCCGGGGGGAAGACCGGGTCGATCTCGGGCGCGAGGAACTGGACCGGCACCGTCAGGTTCGCAATGTCCTCCTTGACCAGCCACGAGGGGTGGCCCATCGAGATGACGTCCACGAGCGGCTCGCTGCGCTCCTTGGACGCGAGGTGGCACACCCCCCACCCGCCGTAGCAGAACCCGATCGTGCCCAGGCGCTTGAAGCCTAGCTCGCTCTTGAGCGCTTTGGCGCAGGCCTCCACTGTGATTTATAGGATTAGTGATTTTCTTTCGTCTTCAGCGTGACTTATGCGAAGTGTTTCAGACGATGTAGAAAAGATCATTAAAGCGTGATCCTATATAAGTCGGAAGCCTTTTTAAAAAAGAGGTGAAAAAGGGGGCATGGTCCTGGATCAATAATAACACTTACTCTCGGGCGCGCGGATCTCGCGGGAGTTCTTCTTGGTCATGGAGGCGAGGTCGATCTTGTCGAAGCGGCCCGCCTCGGCGAGCTCGTAGTCGACGACCCAGCCGCCGAAGAAGTCGGGCACGTAGACGGTGACGTCGGCCTCGCGCGCGTAGTGGTCGGCCAGCAGGCGCACGTTGGGGTACTTCCAGCCGAAGACGTCGTGGATGATGAGCACCGCCGCGTCCTTGTTGTCGCCCGTCACGTAGCTGTCGTTGCCCGCCAGCTTCGTCTCCGTGCCCGTGGGCGTGCCGCCCCATTTGAAGGTCTGGAGGCAGCACGATGAGAACGACATTGTGTTGTTGCTGTTGCTTAGACGGTGCTACTGTAAGTAAGTGTATTTTCAACCTTGTTTAAGATTGAGGGCGGAGTGATTCGAGGTTGTGAGCTAACGACGTCGACGAAGTAAGTAAATAAATACTCAGTAATCGGGCGAAACCAGGTTCTTCTTATACCAAGATAGTCCTAACCAATACCGGCATGTCGTTATACTGTTGGGTTCTTATGTAACAATACTTATCCAGCGCAACTTACTGTATATACAGCATATGCCCCGCCATCTCGGACATAGGTAGGTAGAGCAGGCCGCAGCGCCCACTTGTCCGGGATAACGAATTTCTACAGCGGGATAGTGAGGGAGTCAAGACTGGATCCTGTGTGCAGGGGTTCATGAGTAGTTCGTGAGCGGGATTATCCCCGCTATGTCCGTCAAGCTAAGGTCACTACTAACAAATAGCCTAGAAAACCGTGCTTAGAGCATCACACCTTACAAATGTGCCGGAGCCTCTCACGCATATAGAAGATGTGTGAGGCTACGTAGACGGACTGGTTTTCGCATAACGTACCCGAGAATGTTAAGGCTTAGTCGTAATTGCTTCGTATCCGTACCATCGCGGTCTCCTCAGCGGCTATCGATATCAGCCAATGTCCGCCAAGGTCCGCCAAGGCAGGCCCGTGTCGGACCCGGATAGTCATATTTCGGTTTTATGTTTTCGACATAGCGGTGTATAAGGGGCACGTATGAGTTGGTTTTGATTTGCGTAGTAAGGTTAATCGGTACCAGTTCGGTTGCGTAATAAAGCCACGTTCATGAACATCCTATAAGTAGTGACGAAGTAATGGTCGACAGTTGGACTGAAGGAAAGGATGAACTAGCAGTCCGTGGGCAGGGATTGTGAGTGTTTGAGGCAGTAAGAAGTGCGATTCTAGTCCGTAAAGAGCCCTTAGAGACTTGAGGGTTCTTGAAATAACTCTAAGAGGTCTAGCATTAGAAGTCCTAGAATTTGTAAGAAGCAACATATAAGGGTTGGTAACACGAGACTATTAATGCTTGTGATACCAGATCGCTATGTGCATGTGTTACTATTAAGACAGGTAGACACTTTGCCGTTCTTCATAGACATGCTTCTGCTTCATATATTGATCTAAGTATATCTCAATTATGTCTCATTCAGAGGCTTGCGTGCGTAAATATACGATCTGCGGAGCGAGAGTTAGTTACCTGTTTTATGACCCAATTCCCTCGGTTCCTGGGGCTTTTCAACTTACACTTTGAGATATGCATGCAGATTGGTATCCCTGAAATCGACCTTGACCTCCTCGCAAAACTCCTTGATCTCTTGGGGTGTCATTCCCGTCGCCTGCAGTACTTTCATGCTTATAGCCTCCAGCCCCGAAATCATGTCCTCCTGGAAGTACATGGCGACTGTCTTGAAGTACTTGCCCTTGGCCCATGGGGAAGTCGGCCAATAGAACCGCCGCTCGACTATGTTCTCGAACCCTGCTTCCTCGAAATACCTCGGGTAGTTGACGACGTTGCTCCAGGACCGCCCTATCCTCCTTAGCCCTTCCATCAACAGCTCGTTCCACCGATACAGGGCCGACTGTGTCGGAGGATCGCCAACCCAGTACATGGGAAAGAGAGCGTCCTGAAATTCGATGAGCCCCCCGGGCTCAAGATTTTCGAATGCTTGCTTGACGACTCTGCTCGGGTCGTCGAAACAGCTCATCAGCGCGCGGCCATGAATAAACGTGAACGGCTCATTATATGTCCATTCATCCTCGGCATCGTCTATCTCAAACTTGCAATTTTCCGGCAGGCTAGGGCGCGGGGTTAATTGCCACTGCCATCACCAAATCATGGGAGGAAAACTTACTAATGAGGCTGGATGGGACTGAGATCTGTGCCAACGACCTCGGTCTCGGGATATTGAGAAGCTGGACAAGATGTTAGGACGCGCTGTCTTGGGCATTTCGGCATGATAACAGACCAAATTCTATTGCCCAGATCCCCGTGCCTGCACTATGTCAGTGAGTGCAATTGAACAAGGACGAGGCTGCTCCAACCTGTAGCAATATCCAATACTCTTTTGGGCTTCTCCGGGAGCGGGCATATATTCAGCTTTCCTCCTATTGTGATGCAGAAAAGCTGATGTTGTAGATCTAAGGGGGTGATTAGTATTGCCCATGTTAGGATGTGAGAAGTCGAGACACATACCGAGCCGCTCTTGCTCTGCCTAGAATGGGCATTAGCTTTCAAGTTTGAGGGAACTGTCAATTCTAATGCGCACCGAGTCATTGGGTAGAAAATATCCTAGGCTCGATTGTTAGTTTGAGTAATTGTGAGAGCTCGTTGTAAGTTTCTGGGGAGGCCATACTTCCTTGCTTATATTTATGATATGTCCGGCCATTCTCCTCTATGAAATGATATAATGTCGGATCTATCGACATAGTCGACGATCTAACTGTCAAGTTAACGATGTTGTTCATGTTCACACTCATTCTACACCTTCGCGACGGTCTTACCTCACGCTTTCCGTTATGCTGGCAGCATCCTGGTGATGGGTCAGCAACGTTATCCCTTGCCTCTGAAGTTTTCGCTACTGACACTATTTGAGTCGTCATCGACGGATGGAAGCGACGGCGCGCTACCACCACCCCACGACATTCGACTTTCCCCAGACATAATGCTGGCGAAGGTTGGCTGATGAGTAGCGTTCCGTTCCTGGGACGGCGCACTGGGGCCGTCCTCAGCGTTTCCCATTGCCGTGTCCGCGTCCATGTTTTGTTTGTTTCCCCCGCGCACTAACCGCTGAGATGACTTTTGCGATATCAAGGTTACGCCGTAGATAAGTAAGTGATAGGTAACCGACCGAACGGCTGAACCCCTCTTCAGCCGCTTTGGATTCTCCGGTGGCAAATGGAATAAATAACGCCTTAAAACCAACGACTACGCAGACCCAAAGTGAAGTAAGTATCAAATGAACATTTGATAGATAGATAGATAGATAGATATATCATGGAGATCGGAACAACTGGATTAAAAAAACGCCGGCTACCCTCGCGTATTGGAAGGATTCAAGGGCAAGAGATAAAGTTACAGGGAAAGCAAGGGACGATCTAGGGTATACAGTACTAATGTACACTACGCACGTGTACTGCGTAGAGACCCGTGTAGAAGCAGGTAGACAGGCCAGAGACAGGCCGAGAGCCTGCCCTAGGTAGGTATTTAGTTAGAGGAGAGAGGCATGACCCCTGCTTCGTGCTAGTATGGTGTGCATACCTACTATCTACTAGGTTAGCCTAGTTCGTTAGTACCTACTGTAGCCGGGACGGAGAGAACACCACCTTGGTATGGCTCGAGCTGCAGGCCGAGGATTCCCACAGCATTGTCGTGCCAAGTGAGCTGTCTCTTCGGTGGTGTACTTATGTCTCAGCGAATGTGACTCGGAGCATTAGCCCTCGCAGAACACCAACGCTGTGTGGTGTTCTGCCTGCATTACCCAGAAGTAGAGTACCGTATGCACGTAAGAACTAGGTACTTGCGTCGGTATTACAGCGTTATGGAATACCCGTCTTATGTACTTATCTGTTTGAGATACCTACAGCAGTACTGCTACAGTACCTACCTGCATGAGAATCAATCCCGGAGCCACTTGACAGGTCACAATGATCAAGTGACCAGGCCTGCGAACGAGTCAGGCTGCCCAAGTTCTACAGGAACAGTGCGCCGGCGCCACATTACAAAAATAGCAACGCGGACTTCTTTAGTGCGCCATCGAGAACATCTGCCCACTTACTAAATAGCTGTCAAGCTATGCGAAGAATCAATGCCTAAAACGTCCTACATACGGGCCACGGCATTCCACGTTAAGGGTATGTAGGTACACGAAAAACACACAACCAAGTGGCGTCTACATACAGCAAGACATACCAAGGCCGGCACACAGAATCCTATGGTCCTGCACATAACACACATACATACACATATATGTATCCTGCCTCCTCGATGCGACGCTACGGTCCAATAGAGCCGGATAGCGAGCAGACAGTCAAACTAGCGCAATACAAGATGCCGACGCCTCTGTCGCACCAGACTTCAGCCCAGGGGACCATCGCCGGCGATGGCTGAAAGCCCCAGCGACGAGTGAGCACTAGGGGAAGAGGGGTGATGGTGATGGCCGCAGATCGATTTCCGATTGTTCATCAATGGTTAGTTAGTGCGACTCGGGCCGTGATGGATCGGGCCACGATGGGCACACTTACTGTACGCAGCACTACATCGCGCACATGTATTGGCCTATACGACTACCCAATCCTGCTGTAGATACACACATCGGGAGGCATAGGCCTATTACACGATAATTATTTGCGCTAGATTGGGTAGGCATTGCATAAGTATTTCTTCTTGGATAGATATAGTTTGCAACGCCTGGCTATGATTGTGACTAGCTCGGGCCGTCCAAATACGTAAGTGGCTGCTTTTTCGACGTGGTTTGAAATCGTTAGCCCTACCTATGTAGGTACTGTCGGAAGGATTCTTGGAAGGGAGGGGGAGTGAGGCTCCGACGTAGCAAATATTTTTGGTACCTCGATTAGTAGCACGGGCTGAATATCGACGGTTGTTTGTAGTTGCACGACGAAGAAAAGAAGGGATCACAAGAACTCGGCACGGCTCGTCGATAAATATCCGTTGCCGCGTCCGAGAATTTCGCGAAGCTCGCACAAGCTTGTTTGCTGTTTGCCTCATGGTTCCGTTATTGGTTCCTTGGCGAAACATGTCTCGGGGACACACCGCTGTAGAACATCGTCTATCTTGAGGCGGCAGAGCGACACGCCACGACCCCGACCGTTGGATATGTATGAGTCGCACGGCGGGACAGTACATAGTCGTGTGTTATTGCATTCATAAAAACCCATACGAGACGACAGTCTCATGCCCAAGCCAGGTAACAGACACTCCAAAACGCCTACCCGTGCTATAATGCATCCTTAATAAAGCGCATCGTTACATCATAAATCGTACATTCGTGCATTCATAGTGACTGTGCCCATTAAAACCTCTGGGGATTCCCTTCATCCCAGTCCGACCACCGTCTGACTATCTCATCAACGGCGTTGATGCCGGCCCTCGAGGCCTCAACTTCAAACCATTCCCTATGGTTTTTCCCACAGGCATCGCAATTCGACTTATGTTTGACCCGAAGCCCCTGGCCTTCGAGTTCAATGTGTATAAGACGCTCGACTTTATGGCTATGCGGCATTTTGCGCGGTGTCGACGGCTGACTCGACGAAACGTACGGATAATACCGGATCAATGAGAGGTTATACCCGCATTGTCTCTGCCATTCGTTCAACCTCCGTTGCACGTTAGATGCTCTTCCAATTTTGAGCAGAATTGTTTTGCTCGAGGAGCCCGCTCGAGTCGACTGGGTAGCGAAGGACTGTAGCACATCGCTTGTCCGGCGCTGACGCATATCGGGGCGCGAGGGCGGAGCCAATAGATTCCTCGCCGCTTCTGCTGGTGGCGTCGATGGCTGGGACTCGGGAGTCAACCAGAATATGTAAATATAACCGGGCTCGTCCGTCTGCGCAATTGGCTTCGAAAGCTCCTTTAAAAGATTCGCGGCAGTCTCTGGCAGAACCGACCCGGGGATCAAGGAGAGGTATTGGGACGTCTGCGATACGGCGGATTGTGCAGACGATTTCCTCGACGCAGCAAGGCTCGGGCGTTGACTGGCAGGAGGCGGCGCCAGGTGATGATTAGATGGTAGCTTCGCGGCGCTGGGTTTCGTCGGCGAGCTTTGAATCGGTCTCGGCTTCGGTCTCGGGGGTCGCTCTTCGTAGACCGGGACCGTGAAGCAGCAGCAAAAGCTCACATGCTTTTGCGCCTTCACTTTTCGTTTAGGCTTTTCGGGTTGTGAGGCAAACGCGCCGTTCGCCTGCGAAACCTTTTCATTCCGCCTGTTGTTCAAGGGCTCTGTAGGCTTGCCGTGTTGTTTCCGACCGTTCCTCTCGGCCTCAACTATACCGAGTCGACCGATGAGGCTTTCGAGGCTCTCGAAGCTCTCTTGTCGCACCGGGCTAAGCTTGGTTCGGGAAGAGGGCCCAGGACTGGATTTGGCAGAGGAGCTCGCCTGTCCCTTGTGCTGCCAGCAATAGAGACCAGGGTCGCTCGGATCGTCAACGCGGAGCTGCTTCGATCGACTCGGCGAGGCAAAAGGGGAGGCGGCGGGCGAAGAGCCTGGTGTAGCAGCTAACGGTCTACGACATGGGCGGCCACCTGATGTGATGCCCCTACATGTTGTTGAAGGGTTCTTGGAGTCTGATCGGCCAATGAGCGATTCGGGCGTGTTGGGAATAAATGGCATCGTCTTCACGCTGTCCAAGCTGTATATGTATATGCTAACGAATGGGAATGGGAATTCTTGTGAAACAGCCGAAGCATGCCACCCCAAAAGATGTAAATAAAAGAAAGTTGTCTATTCTACAAAGGTAAGGGTAGTTGGAGTCTGGGGAAGGCCTCCAGCACAGCCAGACTACGCCAACATGGCCGCGAAGGGTTGACACGACCAGCACACGCGAGGAATGTGTGACTGGACACCACGCAGGTTAGAGGGGCTGAGCGTTTAGCGTTTAAGAGGTACGAGTGGGAATGGTTGGTTCGTAGGCACCCGTCGTCCATGTGGGGCGCTAGTTTGTAGGCGCTGAAGACGCTGAATGCGCCGAGTTCGTGGCTCACTACTCCTGATTGACTGCCCTACATTGAGGCTGAGCCGTGGGGTGAGTACTTAAGTAACTAACTGCGCGTAACCTCTTAAACTTGATACCGCCATACCTTTGCAGATTCAGACCGGCCTTAGTGACTACCGAACGCTTCTATACCTTATATAGCTTAGTACCCTAAGCTTATTTATAACTATACTTATATAAGTTAGCTATTTATTTTATAGTTAAAAAAAATGTTTTATTAGTAAAATATAAATATTTTTTGTTTTTTTTAATAAATTTTAAAATATTATTTATATATTTAGTTTTTCCGGAATTGATATTATTGTGCAATTAGTAGAAGCACTTGTATGGAACTAGTTGTATAGGAGGAGAGGGTTAGTAGGGCTTCGGGCTTACTAAATAAGGAAAAAAAAAAAAAAAAAAA